>JAGDQP010003569.1:78073-92724 GCA_022664845.1 Lepisma saccharinum
AAGTACCATGTAGTTTACTTACCTTATCACACCAGCCTTTTAGTCTTCTTTTTGTGTTGATCATACTTTGTGATTATGGCACTTCTGAATTTGTACCGTAAAAGAATCTGGAGAAGAGAAAAGTTTTATTAAGTGATAGTGTTCATTATAAAATGTGTACTCATTTGAAAATGCTGTAAAATAACAAACAGTTTCTGCTTAGAAAACAATAGTTTTTAAGAAAATCAAAAGTAGATCTTGATTTCGAGCAACATTATCTTTATATGCAGCATACCAAGAATGTAGAAGGTGTCATTTAGTGGTGGCTCGATAGTGTTAGGGTGTGTCCATGGGACGAGATTGGGGTTGTCTCGTCTCGTAGGAAACACTAGAATTAAACCTCTGGTACGTCTAGAAATGTCTTTGATAGGTTCTCTCTACGTGTTTCAAATTGGTGACCTTCTACATTGAATTCAACTGAATTTTTATTTATGATCTTTAGACATCTAAGGCTCATGCCGTGAGACCTTCTACAGTTACCTCTATATGAAGCATTCTAGTAAGACTATGGGTCAGGTCATCGATCCATTGTTGCAAGAACACGTAATGATATCAAAGCGCATGCAATGGCCACCCTAGTTTCTCGATATGAACTCCGTGAAACAACTATGGAGCGCTGTGAAGAGGCCTTGTAACTGTGGTACTGCCACCTAAAAATGCAACGGGACTATAGAATACCACGCAGATTCTTTCTGCAGGAGGGGTCATGGGTTCAAATTCCGTGGGAGTATATTGATCGAAATGGTTCGGAGCCCACGTTAATAAATATTGTAGGTCCTATCCTTTGAAGCTCAACGGTTCGTTTAGTACGTTAATATTAACAATTTACTTACTGAACAGACTCCATGGTTTTTCATGTACCTGTGGAGAACTCCATACGTTTGTCGACTTCATGCCTCGTCGAGTTACTGACCTTCTGCCTTTGCCATCTTGATATCTCGTGATTGTTAAATTATATATAGAGAGAATGAAAATGTTCCTTGATGAATAGGTTTTGAGCAATCGAAGGAGAGAAATGATAAGGTAAAAAATACTATTAAAGCTATATATTACGATGTAATTTATTATCGATGAGGAGATTTGTAATGTGTGATACTAGGTAAATTAGGGAGACTACTTGCTTGCCAACTTTCAGAACTGGATTTGACTCTGCTAGGGAATATAAAACTAATTTTTACCAGTCTCTTTTACTTTTGTTTAAAAAATTCTTTATCAGAATGTTATTTTTTCCTTGATCAAACCAGTACATGAAACTTTACGGGTGAGAACATTACAGACTCATCTACTTCCGCATTGCTGAAAACCTTATCTTTGGTATTACCTTACGTATATCTGTATATAATTACCTTATTATAATTTCCTCTTGATTGTTTGAAACTTAACATTGGAGGAAGTTTTTGTTTAAAAAAAACTTCAATCTTAGAATTGCCAACATTATATATTCATCCTATATATACATATATGTGAGTGAGGCGCCGTGGCTCAGGCGATAGTGGTTTGTGACTACGAATCGAGCGGCTCGGGTTCAAATCCCGGCCAGGACGCTGGAGACTTTTCTCTCAGTGTTCTCATGCCTGACACTCTGAGGTGTACTCAGCCCAAGGGAAAGTAAAGGCGGTCGAGCGTGGGACTGACCATCCCACTTCACTTCGTACCACAGATCAAGAATATGTGAAGTGCTACCTCCACATCCCCCATGCGCCGTTCAAGGCACGTTCGTATCGTACAGCTTCATTTATATTTGTGAAAAAGACGAAAACAAATCTTGAATCCTCTTCTAAAAGGATGAGCGATAGTCCATTGTCTTGTTTCAATTTATATTTCCGAACTCTAAATCTGTACAGATAGCAGTATGTAATTCAGACTTATTCTAAGAGAGGAGAAATGTATTCATAGTAGTCCAGGGAAAAATGTTAAACAACTTTTTGTCTCGTATACTTCACTGCAATTAGAAACTATTAAGGTTGAAAGATACATAAACCACAAAAAGGAATAAACAATAAAACTACTATTAGAGCTCACTAAACATCCACATATCTAGCTTACTGTGAGCTGATCGTTGAAATAGAGAATTAAATCGAATATATGGGTAACATTGGAAAGATTGTATCACTGTGTTATCTCATCAAATTAAATCAAACTTTGAGAAAATTATTCATATATGATTAGCATTCAGGTGTCTGTAGCTAGACTTATATATGCATTTGAAGGTTACTTGAGTGACCGGTTCCTTTTAAATATATGCAAATCAAAGGAGACCTATACTTCGGACAAAGAAGTTCGGGATCCTACCAGAGATGGCAGCTCCGTATGGAAACAGGATTACCGTCATTCGGCAGTAGGTTGAATCACAGAATATAATTTCGATTGCAATTTGAATTTTAACATTGTGCTGAGGTTGACGGGAACTGTATATTATTTTAATACTCCGTAGTATGTTCTTGGAAGATGTATTTTTTATGAAGAAAGGAGGAATTGCGTGTTGATCTTCCACAAAGGCACTTCTGTCCTTCCAATCAGTTCTTATTGATATTCAGCAAACCTATGGAGATAATTACAGAACAAATATCGTTGGCACATATGAATTTAAAATGAAAGATTTTTTAATAACATCTCTTATTAGTCTGTGAATAGGCTTTTGAGTAAACACTGTAATTTCCCTTTTCTTGTTTCTATCTTTCATTTGCTTTTAAGGGTAATTTCGTCCTATTTTCTTTATTTACAGTTCTTTTAACTCAGTAGTCCCAAATAAAAAGTAGTGCTTAGTGATACGACAAAGGGTTAATACAACTGCAGAGATTAAAGCTACTTTAAAAACCAGAAAGATTTGGAACCTTTTGATTTCTTTTTATATAATTGTGGCCTTTTGATTTTGTTTCTTTCTTTCAATACACAGTAACGAAAAGGAAGAAAAATTAATGATAAGGAATTTTAAATGATTCGTTTCTTTCTTTCTTCGTGAATTAGGAATAAAAGGTCCTTTTTACATCTTTATATTTTTCCGACTCTGGTGTGCTCTTCAAAAGATTGTGAGACTGTATCAGTTGGAAACTTCAAAACTCTGTGTTGTTGCATTAATAGACCATCATATTTCACATCACAAAGAATATAATAGCTGTCACTATTTTTATTTTTACTTGGTGACCTACATTGTCTTTTGTTCGATTTTTTTATATACACATATTCGTACTATCTTCTCCAATACGACAGAACAACTTTGAGAGGCCCCTTATAACACACAATTCTTCGTGAGAAGAGCAGATAAAAGTTTTCGTGTTTTTACTCTGATCATCATAAGTGTTGTTTAGGGAGGAGGTTCTAAAGGTTTCTAGACAATGTGAACCGATTGTGGTTTTCGGTGTCTTCTGTCACTCTCAGTCATGTTAACGTTCTAAGAAATTTACCTACATTTACGGTATATTACGATCAACACGTTCAATGCATTTCATGCTTCAGACATGCGGCAACTTTTTGCTATAATTCCTTGTTTAAAAACCCATCAATGTTTTTAAATCAAATAAGAAGTGTAAATAATATTAGTAAAGTATCCTACACGAAATTAACCTTATAAATAAATTCAAGTTAATATTTTCTTTCTTAAAAATCAATGCTCATCATTTATATCGCAATATGTTGTCGCTGAAATCCAAATCAAACATGCATCTGACAGAGCGTGGTGAGATAAGGGGAGCGGGGATAGAGGGAACAAAACCTTGAATTCACAGGAGTTAAATAAAGGGTGAAAGTTCCTACGAACAGAGATGAACAGAAGAATTGTGATTTATTTCGACATAGGAAATTTAGCTTACGCCGTGGTTGAGCAACTATCGAACATAATTATTCACTCGATTATTTTTCTTCTTGTAGAAATGAAACATTATTTTTTTCTTTTCTGTAGTATAGAAATTTTATGTAGCTATACCTTACACCAGGTCAAGGTTTGTCCGTGAGGGACGAAATGGGGAAAATGGTCTGCTATGACCTTAGTACAAGTTCACCCCTACTTTCAAGACGTATGAGGTGACTGAAAGTTTGTCAAAGTTACCTGCTTCCAGAGTTCGACCTCAGAAGAACACTTGCATTATGTAAATAAACATGCTTTCACTGATCCATCTTGCTAATTTGATTTTCTGCAAGGAGGCAAAAAATTAACTGTAGATACCAAATAAATAAATTTAGTATGACCTGATAAAACATTATTATTATTATTATTATTATTATTATTATTATTATTATTATTATTATTATTATTATTATTATTATTATTATTATTATTATTATTAACTTAAAATCTGGAAATATAGGAGGGTTCTTGAGATAGCAATGGCAAGAGGGGGACGAAAAAGGTAAGCAGGAATTGAAAATTGCAAAGAATGCAATATGTATGTGTATGGTGCACATAGAAGAAACTGAGGAATGAATGGAGGACAGACTGAAACAATTCAAGGACAGTCTGATACTAAAAAGAGGGGAGGGGGAGAATTGCGCTGTATAAATGTTGTCAACAAACGGAGTATGAAATCACATACAAATAAATAAATTTTAGAACAAGAGAACATAATATTGGTAAGAAAATTGAGAAGCAAGAAAGCTAATGGAAATAGAGAAATACTGTGAACTGGGACAAAGGACTAAGCGTAGGAAAACAATGAGAAAAGTAAAAAAGAACAAGAAAACAAGAGTACAGTAGAGTACTTTTGTTTTAAATCTTCAGCTTTCGAACTGATTTTGACCTAGAACAGTGTTCAGAAGCTTTTATTTCACAGATAAAATCTCAACTGTTTGTTCAAAATAAGCGAAAAGGTGTTATGACTGATGCTGTCGATAAGATGTTGCTGTTATTTCCTATAAACGATGAAGTTTTTATGTACTACATAATAAAGTTTTGCGTTTCACTTCTCCCCAAGTTTTCATGTAAAATAGCTCTGACTGTTCTACAAAATTGCTTTTACCAGACTCATATATAAACTGACTTGAATAATAATAATAATAAAGTACACAAGTGAAAAGGAAAAACGGTGCGAAATGGTTATGAAGTTTTCAGAGATGGTTTTGAAGGACTATGTTCAGAATTGAGAAAAGGCAGGGAGGGGTAAGGGAGGATAACCTGGCAACGTGTGTGTGGTGGTGGTGTGGGGGAAAGGAAGTAGTAGAAAGAATAGAGATGGGGAAAAGAATATTACGAGCGGTTGAAATGAAGTAAAATGTGCACCGATTAGAAGTGCAACCTCAGAATAATACGATTTCATTCCAGTTTGTCCAAACGAGCAGATTTTAATCTCTGTGCCCAATGCATGAGTTTCACCTTGTTTCAATTATCGGGTAACGGCCCGAAGAAGAGAAATGGAGGACAGAAAACGTGGAAAATGGGTTCCAAGGAAGGGTAAGAGTAAGAGAGAGAGAGAGAGAGTTAAGAATATTTCTCATTCCGTTTTATTCTAATTTCTTTTCCTTTCAGCTCTGTCTCTCTTTCTCCTCCATTACTTCTACTTTTCTTCTTTCCTTTTCTGTGGAAGGAATGAAAGGAATTGGGAGAGCAAATGAGGTATGGGCGTAACAGCGACAGAATTGGAACTCATTTCATTTGAGGAGCCAAAATTTTGACGACCAATCGTCGTTAGTGTTCGCTCCACTATCTTTTCGCTTTCTCTTTCTCTCTTTCACACACACACTCTCTCCTGTCGAAGCATCTATTCTTTGTATTTCGCGTTAATTTCCTTCCAACGTCTCCACCCACCTTTAACCATCTTCTGGGCCCCGCATGTTTCCGACAACCCGTTTTCAAGAGGAAGCTTTTTTTTTTTTTAGTAAAAAATAGCAAGAAAGAAAGAGAGAGTCTCTCTCTTCTACGTACCGAGAAAGAGAGAAGCTATTACTACTCCCCGTTCCAACCCCCATTTATATGGCAGCCTTCTTTAGTCGCCGGATTGGTCTACAGTAATTGACGAAGGAGTTAGTTAGATTGTTAGTTTGAAGGGTTGTAAGGGGAGGAAAGATGGAGACAACGTAGAAGGAGTGATTGTAATTTAACCTTTCAAGACTCCTGGGAGAAATAACGTGTAACATATTGGCCTGTTTTATAGGATGAACATGCCTTTAGTTGTGCATGTGAGCAGATTCTTACATGTTATTTCGATTTCGGCTTCTTTCACACTTTTCCTCATTTTCAAATAACGGGCTTAAAAGTTTTATGTCTGAAGTGCATAGCGAAACTGGAAGATTTGCATGAAACCGCCTTAAAAGTATTATTGAGACGAAAAAAATTACTTTTATTTAGCCAGTGTTCATTAAAAATATTAATTAAAAACAAATTAATTATGATATTACTTCATATTGTATTATTTTCAAACGCAAGTCAAGTCCAGAACATATGTCGTATTCTTACTAACTATAAGATCCGTCTGTTAAACAATAGGCATATTCATACTTCTGCATCTTGTTAGAAGTACATAATAAGTGAAATAAATAAATATTATGCAATCTAACATAGTACTGTGAAAGTGTGATTACTGTTTGAAAGATATGTGTACGGCACGTGACGTTAGATTTTATTTAAATGTTATGTCCATGTTCAAACGTTGTTTCACGTGTAACTCCTTCTATATATCAGGAATTACTTTGTTTAATAAGAAAGTTCTACGGTTTTGATAATAATTCATTTATAATGGCAATATTTCAATAAATATCACCTCCGTCTTAATTTTTTTCTACTTTACAAAACATTCAGAAAAAGTCAAAACACCTGCACCAAGGTGCTTTTAGCTCCAAAAAAACGTCACTTTGAAAACAATTAGTCCTATCAGATTCGCGAGAACTTCACATGTGTAGTGGAATCACGTTTTTAAAGCTCTTGGATTTCCATATCTAAGTTTTCTTTCTTTTTTCACTCGAAACAAAAATTGTAGAGAAAACAACCCTGGCTTCAAACTTTCAAGTATCACATCTTGAAGCTTCGGAGAAAATTTGACATACATAGCAGTTAAGTCTGAGAGAAACGAGCACAAATTCATCTTAACAGCTATAAACATTGCTTCTTTAATGATATGAAAACAAAATTATTTCTTTTGGAGTACTATTCCTATATTTTCTTTCTATGAACGATATTTTTTATATGCTAAAATATACAATGCACTGCTAATAGTGTTAAAACTGATTATATAATTGATAATAACTAATTAAAGTTATTAATATTGTTATTGCTTTCGTGAAGCTATACCGTACTCTTCATATGAAGTCAATCTGACACAAGATATGAACACAATGTACCCCCAGTAGCACATATACGTTGAAAGTACGTGGATTAAACGTTAGTACCGGAACGTAATTTTAACGTTGTAAATGTACCGAAATGTCCGCCTGTTCAACGGTTTATTTGTTGTTGAATAATGGTTGAGAAACAGGTGGAAGTCAAGAAGCAGACGATGAAGAAAGGGGTTCAGTTGGCCAAAACAGAAAATGGTTGCTGTTTATTGGTGTACACATTTAGCTGCATTTTGTCTGTTGCTTTCATCATGATATATTAATTTCCCAACAGTAAATTTTCCAACCGTCTGCTGTGAGATTCGTAACTGGAACTTTCCGCACTCGTCGTTGGTAGTTTGACACGCTGACCACTCAACCACGGATTCGCCTTGAGACTCACTATTCTTTTATTATTCCCTTTATGCTACGAAGACATTACTTATAGTAAAAAGCAATACTGAACTTAGTCACCACAAATCCAGACGTTTCACCATCATGTAAGAATAAGAATAAAGAATACTTTCCTTCTTTCTTTGTTATGTGCATTTTTCCTTCTTTAACACTTTGACCATTGCTACACTATTACGTTTGTACTTCTCAATAAGTGTATGTCGCCTTAGAAAAACGCATACAAAGCAAAATTTACGTCATAGTTGAAAAGGAAAGTTGAAAATACTTCACATTAACGCCCTATTAACAAAATTAAATGTTCGTTGAAATAAAGTTTAAAATTCATTCTATTTTCAACATGCAAATGAGAACATGAGAAACGTAGTTAATTGTATTATATTCGCTTTTAAGCACAGCTTTTATGCAAATAACTTGGAAAGACACATATGAAGCGTAATTGAGGGCACAGTTTAGTATAATAGTTAAAAACACGTTACATTAACGTCCTATCAACGAAATAAATTTAATATAGATTGAAATATGGATTTTCATTGGAATATATATTGAAATTCAACGTGTTTTCAACATATAAAGGAGGACACAAAGTAATAGTTAATGGCATTCAATTAGATTTTAATTGTAAATTTTATTCCATTAAATTAGAAAGAATCCCATGAAATGAAATCTATGCCATAGTTGAAAATATTAGTTGAATCCACGTCTAACTAACATCTCATCAACAATATCAAGCTCTTGCTGAAATATGATTTAAAATTATGCGTACTTTTTTCAACGAAATAAACCAAAAATCAACTTTCAAAACACGTTTGTTGTGCTACTGGGGACTTTATATACAACGGGTTTCTGAATTACACTCATACAAAACTTCGAGAGGAGATTCTTCCTATCAAAACAAGACGAAAGTTTCTGTGACAATTTTTCGAAATGTGCATAGTTTTGGAACTACAGCCTGTCGAAAGCATAGGACTTAAAAGAAAATTATCCGGTCAAACATATATCTAGAATTTTATTTTGGGAGGGGCCTTGAGCTTCCGGTGGGTCCAAGCTGTGTCTGGGTATTAAATTTGTATCAAGTATATATAATTACGCCTACAATTATACTAATTCTGTATTAAATCCTGAATTTGGAGGGAATGATCCCCTCGAAACTACCATTTAAATACGTTCCTGTTTGGAGGATCAAAATATCTCCAGAGACAATATTTTGAGACCAGAAAACTTCGTATTTTGGGGGCATTTAAATAAGTTATGACTTCGTTCCACCTCGATTCTATTAGCTGTTAAGTTTCTAAAATCCACAAACATATATTTCCCATTCGGGACTATAAAATCTACATAATTCAATAA
Source organism: Lepisma saccharinum (assembly GCA_022664845.1). Classification (NCBI taxonomy): domain Eukaryota; kingdom Metazoa; phylum Arthropoda; class Insecta; order Zygentoma; family Lepismatidae; genus Lepisma; species Lepisma saccharinum. The sequence goes on from JAGDQP010003569.1 coordinate 87,113, forward strand.
AGAAAAAAAGTTTAAAACAATATTTTCAAGAATGGGAGATTTCGTGTTCTTGAACAGAAAAGTTTCTCAGAGGCGAAAGTACAACTTTTGGACTAAAGAGCAGGAAAGAAAGAGTAACAGTGTAAATGTGTAGACATTTTAAAACCACTCATACAATATAGGGTTCTACGTCTGTGTGATAAACATAAAATATAAACGTACGTGACATTTACAACTTCAGTGGTAAATTACTGTCTTGTTTTCTTTATCTTTTTTTTTTCTAGGGAAACACATTTCTTTCATTTAACGGCTGTTCGTACCGCACTAAATTACCTTGCCTTTATCGACACACAAGCTTCTGTTTTTTAACGAAGGGTTAATAGGAACAGAGTGTTTGAATTCTCTCTCTTTCTCCCTTTGCACTCACACCCTTATATCTGAGACTGCTACACTTCCCCCTTTCCTAACCCTTTCTCCAAAGTTACCCTCCAGGTAAGAGTCCGGTTAGAGGAACTAATTTTGAGGTCTTTGGCAGGAGCATGTGCAAGCTCCAATTTCGTCTGTGTTTGAGTTACGAAAATCAACATGATTCTACGAAACTTTCCTGTTATTTTCTACTTTCTACTTATTTTTACAAGTTCGTTTCGTTTCTGGGAGAAACAAATGTCTTGAAATATAAACATTTGAGTTTGTGGTTTAATTATACAAGTACATAATTTGTTACTCTGTTACAATCTTGATGATCCAAAAGTTCTAAGTAACGATGCAGACAGTATTTATGAAACGCATAATTTTCGTTAACTATTTCAATAGAAATTAATTGAGTATCTGAACGTTGTTAAATATGTTCCGTTTTTACATAATTTGGTATAGGCTCAATGGTTGTTGGTTCAACTTCAGTCGGAAATCTAAGCTAGCACCAATTAATAAACATAATTTTGGTCAACTTTATTTTGTATGGGCGAGTCTAGTAACAGTTTGGCTCCGTCACGATTCGGCCTTTCTACAGCTAGTTAAAATCCACAAACATCCATGCCACTGGCGTTATTCGAACCCGCGACGTTCGAGTTGCTTGCCTAACGCTTTAGAGCTTAGACCACACGGCTACCTGGCCGACCCAGCACCAATACTATTTCTGTACTTGATTTTCACTTGAATCAAAGACCTCTTTTCACGCCAATATAAAGTTGAAAATAACATGAGCGGCTTTACTGTCTCATCAGAAAGTTCAGAACGTCCACCTCTTGATATAAATAAGTCAAGTTTGAATTTTTTTTAAATTATTTCAGTCCCAAAACTACAGGTTAATCGATCCTTACTCCATTAGGTTACTCTCACAGGTAAGTTAACTAATTGCGTCTTCAACTGTAGCTGTTACTAAAATCAGTCTTTCAAATGAACGTAACACCAGTTTAAACTATTCATTGAAAATTAACACAGATGACCTAATAGCCACGAGCGCTCCTCAACAGGATAAACACATTTTCTTTACACGGTCTACACTATTCACCAATGTTACAATGTCCGTTATTTCTCACTTTTAGAAGTCTTTTATCGTAAGGTTTATTTTTTGTCCTTTATTGGTATCACTTTTATTTTCTTCCTCCACAATATCAAAATCTTTTGATTAGACCAATTTTGTATTAATTCCATTTCTTTCTTCCATCTTCTTCCTTTACAACAGCTTCCAGTCTTAGTAACTTTAGATACTGGACCACAATTATTTGCTGTTCAGTTTGGGCCTGCTTATCAATCATTGCTTGTTATCTGGTACTATTATCATTTGTTTAAATTGTTCTTATAAAAATATTATTTGTTTTTGTTCTTGTTGTGTCTGTAGTATCAATGTTTGAATTTTCTCTGTTATTTGATGGCTGCAAAAGGTTCCTGTCATCCTTGAATTACATCTCTATATAGTCTATTGTGATTGAGTCTACGATCCATGAAAACTACTCTTAATCTATCCTGATCCCTAGATGAACTAACAAAGAGGTTATCTTGATTTATTTTAAGATATTCTGAATAGAGCATTCTATTATGCTTACATGAAAATATCTTCTGTAGTAACGGTTTGCCTAAAAATCACGTCAGGTAGTCTAAAGCGATTAACTAAAATTTGTAATAATTTTTCTCATGCAGGGTATCGAAACTACCAATCACTTCTATCCTCGTACGACACACTATTCTTATAGGTTTGATCGAAATGGTATTTTCTAACGCTCAAGGTTCATCTATTTGATACGCAGGAGATCAATTTGTTTTTCCCACTAAACCAGAATCTATATCTTTATTATATGCTGGAAGTTTAATTAGAGAGATTAATAGGTCTTCTCTTCCAGTTCATTTCATATTAATTATATGACTGAAAATAACATTAAACATAGGATTGTTTATTCAACACTTTGCCAAACTTAATTTCAATTTTATTTATGACCTTTAGGCATCTAAGGCTTAGGACAAATGTTTCCTTATTTAAGATATCCATATTGAAGTTGCTATATAGCAAATCACTAGTTTGTTTGGCCCTATCTGCATCGATAATTTATGATTGGCATGCCAATATTCCCGAGTAAAGCACAATTAAAACATACATATATTGCCTTACCACATATGTTCAAGAAATCTTAAAATAACTTTTTTTTTACCGTAAGCACACTTATGGAATGAGCTACTTAAGTGAAATGAGCTATGTGGACTCCATTTTCTCACAATACAAAGGCTCGTATTTAATGGACAAGCTTTTATAAAGTTAAGAACTGTAACTGCGGAGTCAGAAATTGTTTTCCCAGCCACGGGAGTTATGAAGTCTGAGGCTTCAAGCTAGCGTGCAGGAGGTTTCGGGTTGTTAAAATACCAGCTGATATATTTGTGTTCGTGATATTAAAAGTATTGCACTCATATAGTCGGGAAGTACCCAAATATGAAAGTTGTCCTAGGATTATCGAAACAGCATGGATGAAAATTGGAAATTCCAAAATTGCAGTTGATCCTTGTATGCTACTTATTACAGTGGATAAGAGAAAGCTATATTTCAAAACAATTATTTTCCCTTGCTTTTCAAGGGAATGCGGCGACTAAAGTAAAATCTTTCTCGCACTTGTACTATTTCTGCTTATTTCAAAATGTGGTGGACAGAATTTGAATATGTTGATCCTGTATTTTAAATCGAGTTGGAGGCCGAATAGCAGTTAGCACATATATTTCATTCCACTTTATAAAGGAATCCTTGCAGTATGATAAAATCTTTAGTAAACTTTACGTTGTATGGGATTCTTTCAGTGATTTTGAACTTCCGCCCGTCTCGATGATACGAGTGCATTACTTTTAGAATACACAAACACCCTACGTGGGATTCGAACCCACAGCCTCGTTGACGTAGGACCAATGCCCTAGTCCACACAACTATACCGACGTCGTCACTTGCAGTGTGAGTAAAACGGCGAAAACTGTTCTCGGTTAAAATAATAATAATGGTAATTAATTTTCTGTATTGGATTGTTTTTGGGAAAAGCTTGCTTGTCTGTAGAGATTAATGATAAAGATAAAATGAATTTTATGGGCGGAATGGCTAACGCCCGTCCCGATACGGGGGACAGATTAATGAAACTGTGTTAATATAATTAAAATACGTACATTTTGAACCATTCTTGTACCAATATGCCAACAGTTTATACGAATGCCTCTGGCATATATTATTACTTAAATTTTTACTTCTTCATTTTAATAGTTTTTATTCTTTTAGATACGATTATGTTCTCTCTGCAGTTCTTGAACTTGAATTGTTTTATTTCAGCTTCATTCGTTTAACTTACATTTATGGACCAAAAGGCAGCTATAGGCTAAGCCAACCACAGGTCTTGGAGATGACGTCCCTCAGCGAACATTCTTCTGTGGGGAAGGAAAGTGCCTTTGTCTTGTCATTGTTTTTTCCCCATCATATCGGCATTCAACTGGTGAAAGTAAAGAAACCCCAGGAAAAGAACAGTCAGTGTAGTCGACAACAGAACTCGAACTTGTGTGCCTCCCCAGTGCCCATCTGAACTGGATTTACTTCTGAAATGTATTTTCTCAATGATTTTCGGAATTAGAGATTCACTTTTGTTAAAAGTTATTCATATTCGTTTTTGAACAAAGATATTGACTTGATTCTTAAGCGAGACTTCTCACTCTTCTTGTGTAGTCAAGCACTCTTTAGCATGAGAATCTTCACTTTCCCCTTCCTCCACCTTTCTTCCTTCTTGAGCATGATCTTACATTGAAAGGCTTAAGGTAGAGGCGCTACTGTGCACGTATTTAGCTAATATTCATGCATACACGCTGAGGTCTTGGAGAGGCCTGGCATCTACCGGTGACTTGCTACACTCCAACCATAGTGGTACGATACGAGAGCTTTCTGGGGATAACACTATAAACGACAGATACCGAATGGTTAAATAGAAACATTTCAATTTCCTCTTGAAATTACGGAATAGGAAGATACAAATTAATTATTGTATAATACAGTATTTTATTTTGATAGTTTACTTCAAATTCATAGAAATTTGGTCGTTTCACTCAAAAAGTAAAGTTATTTGCATGCTATGAATAGTTTTTTTAATACTTTTTTTTTTTATTGTGATTTAAAAATTCTAATTTGTGGTTTCTTTTAAACTGTATCAGATAAAACAAAGGTGGATTTGTAACACATGCATGTAAATAACAACCTGTACTATAAAAATAGAATATTTTTTTGAATTAGGCAATCCAGGCCCCAAGTTCTGGTGGTTACTATTGCTGATTTCGGATAAGCACTGCAGTAGCGGGGCGGGCTCGAGTCTGGCTCATTTCGACCATCTTGACAGGTTTCTAAGTTGTTGTTTTTTTAAGTACCGTGATACTATCACTAGATTAGTTACTTCAATAGAGAATTTTGACCCTACCTTCCCCATTCCTTCTCCAATGGCTATTTACTCGCTTTGTTATTATCGCTTGTCCATGTAGTTAAAGGTAACAACTTATATACTACTAAGGGTCAGTTCTACAATCTACCGCTAAACTTCTAGTCAGCGCTAAGTTGAGGCCAACTCTCATTTTGCGTACTCTCATTGGCTAAAATCAGACTTGGTATCAACGTATCGCTGAATAAAAGTTTAGCGGTCGATTGTAGAACTGACTCTAAATAAAGTCTTAAAATACAGAATGGACTGAAGTTTGTAAAAGTTGTTTCTAATTCTAAAACAAATTAATTGCATAAAAGAGCTTTTCTAAGTCAAAATAAGATTGTTTGAGGTTTTTACTTCTTTTTCTTTAGCTTTATCCAAGTACTTGAAAATAGTAACTGCGTTACAGTTACTTTTGGAATGTTCACAAAACATTTTATTTCCTACTTTTTTTTTTTTTTTTTGCCATTGTTACTTTCATATATTTCTATATTTTAAAAGCATATTTTAATATATATTTTTTTTTCTTTACAAATGCTTTTATTCTTTTCCATTGTTGATCATTAAGTAAACAACAAAAAGTGTTTAAGGCCACCATCACAATCACTGCAAGACCGTGAACAGCAAATATGTCTTCGAAATCATTGGAAAGGTCTGTATGGACTGCTTTCTCATTTACCGCCAAACACATTAACAGGCCATCAGAACCTCCTA
>JAGDQP010003570.1:5002-23358 GCA_022664845.1 Lepisma saccharinum
TATTACGTATCAATTAGTCTCTGGTTTCCCACAACTCTCGTGGATTTAAAGATAAACATATTACGTATCAATTAGTCTCTGGTTTCCCACAACTCTCAGGGGTTTAAAGATAAACATATTACGTATAAATTAGTCTCTGGTTTCCCAGAACTCTCGTGGGTTTTAAAATAAACATATTACGTATAAATTAGTCTCTGGTTTCCCACAACTCTCGTGGGTTTTAAAATAAACATATTACGTATCAATTAGTCTCTGCTTTCCCACAACTCTCGTGGGTTTAAAGATAAACATATTACGTATCAATTAATCTCTGGTTTTCCACAACTCTCGTAGTTTTAAATATAAACATATGATGTATAAATTATCATGCAAAGCACGTTAAAAATAAACGTACAGAGAAAAAAAAAGGTACAAAAAGCTAGAACGTACTTGCGTAGTTTCACATTGAACGAGTTTTCAATTTACACAACAAAAACAACAATATAGTGAACAAAAGGACAGTACGTACACACACATGTCACACAAGTGCTACAGTCAACGCCAAAGATAACTGTAATCGCTTACCACACCATGATCCTAGGTAAGCCAAGGAGCCTTAAGTTTTGTATAGTATCTTCACGGCGAGAAAGCTGCCAATCTGAAACACAATTGCAAAATTGAAAATTTTTTTTGTTCTTTTTTGTAATTCTTTCTGACTTTAAACGCTGTTTTTAACGTGAGGAGCGATTTGTTTTACTATTATCTTTGCTGTTGGCTGTATATGTATATCAAACGGTGGGGAAGAAGTCAGAAGGAAAACATATTATAGAGGTTTTTTTAAGTATTTACGCTAAATATATTCCCTTAACCGTGCATATTTTCGATGTTGTAATTGTTTTCTTAAAGAGTCAAGCTTTCAGGTGTCGGGTGTATCCTTTCTCATGGAGGGTGAAACAAGCATTTTGTAGTAAATGAACGTAAAAGACACACACACACGACCCTTCCACAGAATTGTAATCTATACAGTCCATATTTTTTTATGGTAACTGAGGCATGAGGTCCTTCTTAATTTCTACCTTCTTTGGATCAACAAGGGAGAACAGTTTACAGAATTTTTAACTTTGTTCAGACCGTTATAGAACAAAAACTTTATATTAAACTTCATTACACTAACTGTCTATGAAGGATTAAGGGCTGATATATGGATTACTGCTGGATAATGAGTTGTTTCTGAGTCGAACGTTTTCTAACAAGCCTACATCTTTAATTTGGAAAAGGACTGAATAATCTATTGTTTCTATTGACGGATGAGAATGTAGTTTTTATGGTATTCTGGTGATAAATTTGAGTTTCTTAGTACAAACTTATGCCAACACAATTAGTGCTATTTCCAAACAAAAGTTAACAGAACTTTAATGTAGAACAAAATAGTTTCAGACAAAATATGTATCAAATTAAATTGTTGTTTAATTTTCAGTCTACTCGGAAGTCCACAGACACCTGAATTGACAAATACAATACATGTTTTGCTGTTACCATATCCATCGTCCTCCTAATAAAATTTTGTATTGTAACATTAAGGAGGTACCTCTGTCAGGGCTTGAACAAAAGTAAATAAAATATATACTGTGTCCCATTTATGACCTTTTTTTTTTAAATGTTAATTTTTTCAACTTCTTGATTTCTCTTTACTATACATTAAATGAACTTTGAGGCTTTTATGACGTTATACAGTACATTTCAACAATAACAAAATGGGTTGTCATTCACTTAGAAGTAAATCTATTCGGACAGTTCTTTGATTATTTGTTTTCTTTTCTTCATATAAGACTAGTGTAAAGCAATGATCTCCAACAAAAGATGGCAGCACTTCTACCTCCGTATACCTCTAATATATTTTTATTGGTGTACGAAATTTCAATGCTGTTTTCACAAATTCAAGTCTACAGAGTTCAAACTTTCAAGGAAGAAATTTGAGAACCATTTTATTATAATCGGTGCCGATATTTTATTTTATTTTTTGTTCATTGTTGTTGTGAACTCTTTCAACAATGAACAAGAATAAAATAAAAAATCTCTTGAAATGGGTGTGAACTTTCTCTGAAAGTTTGAATTTTCTCGGAGCACCGTTGCAATTGCGCGCAACGAAAAAAAAAATACATTATAGATATACGGAGGCAGTGCTGTCCTCTATCTTTAGAGATCATCACTTTACACTAACATTAATTATATTTACTTACCAACATTAAACTCCGGTGGTGGATAGTCATAATGTCCTGGGGGTGATGCCGCAAGTGCAAGTTCTTCCTCAATATTGTTGGGCTTGCAGCTGGTGGTCTTCCAGTGAGTTCTGTAATAGTTTTATTTTTTTTCTTTTATTAAAAGCACTTTAATTAAATGTTTATATTTTAAAGTATCGAAATTTTAAAATACCAAAAAAACATTTGACAGAACTCGAAATTATCGTTGTAGGGAATAAAGAAACTTTACGTTTATGAGCTAATAAGTTGCTTTTGACTTTCATTCGTAACCGGCTAGTAAGAGAAGTATCGTCAGCGTACAGAGTTTTGAGTGTAGTATCGTCAGCGTACAGAGTTTTGTCTCGTCAATGCACAAAGTTTAGTGTAAGACATGGTAATTTAGAAATAGATATCGGATCACATTGATCTGAAAGATTGAATGAAACTTTAGAACTTTAGAATTGAATGCTGAAATTCCGTGTGGATATGAATGAGGGCCACGCAGCAATGTGTGATTGAAGTTAAACGTGAAGGTCAAGATGAGAAAGATCAAGATTGAACATCTATGTTATTTTCGTTAAAATATCTCAAAACGATGTATATTGAAGATATTGAACTCAAACTTCTGTACACTGAAGATATAAAACTGTGTATATTGAGGAAACAAACCCTTGTACTCTGAAGATACTAAACTCAAAATTCTTCATAATGAAGATACAAAACTCAAAATTCTGAACACTGAAGACAGTAAACTGAAAGCTCTGTACATTGAAGATATAAGGTCTGGCAATTTAAAAACAGAACTGACCGTCTACTTTCTACAGTGGGAGAGATAGAGGGTTAGCAGACGGAAGTTGTTAACCTTGAAGCTTTTGGTGTCCACCAGGTTTGCTTACGTCTGGCCATAACCGTTAATTTGTTTCTGAGTGCTATGTGAAGTGGGTGCAGTATAGTTCAGTTGCCGGAATCATGCTTAGTGTAGAGACCACTTGGAAAGAAATCTACTAGGAACACCTTCCAATAGGTCAGAGAGCAACCAGACTTGCTGGGAAAGATCAAAACAGGTGATGAAACCTGGATATTTCAATAAGATCTTAAAACCAGAGGCATTCACTGCACTGAAGGCCGCCAGTCCTCCAAGACTGAAAAAAGGCACGAATGAGTAAGTCAAGACTGAAAGTAATGTTGATTTTGTTTATATCCGGGGTTTAGTCATGACTGAATGGGTGCCTGAGGATTAAACAGTTAACCAGTAATGTTATATCCAGTTTTTTATTCGACTAATAGAACGAGTGTGAAAGAAACGACCGGATTTCTGAAAGAACAATACATGGATACTGCATCAGGATTCAGGACAATTGGTCCGTGCACTACGCTCTACCTGGTCAGAGGTTTTAGCCGATAAACGAAGTCCAATGCCCAAACATCCTGAGTACTCACCGGACTTAGCCCCACATGACTCCATCCTATCCCCTAAAGTGAAAAAGTGCGTTAAATGGAACTCATTTTCTGTCAATGGAAGCAATGAAAGAGAAAACGACAGATCTGTTAACAAGGTAACTGCTGCAGAGCTGTAGTACTGCCTTGAAAAGTGACACACAGACTCATATGTAGCGTTGTATAGACACGACAAGGGGGGAAGGGTGGTGCATTGCAAGTGATAACATTTAAGATTATCGCAGTACATGAACTTATATCACCATCCCTGTTTCTAAATTGCCAGGTCTTGTACTAAACATTGTGCACTGACGAAATAAAATCTATACGCTGACGATATTACACTCAAAATTCTGTACGCTTACGATACTAAACTCAAAACTCTACACACTGAAAATACAAAATTCAACAGACACACACACAAACATTGACACCTTCAAATAAGAAACTAATTCGCTAACGTACCTGAGTCCACTGGCACTGATGTACTTCTTGTTGCAGCCTTGGCAAGTGTACGGCCTCTCGTTCGTGTGGAGTCGCTTGTGGAGTTTCAGGTGAACGAACTGCGTGAACTTGGCAGGGCAGAGGTCACAGGCGTACGGCTTCTGTCCGGAGTGCAGCCTCAGATGCGTCTTCAGGTTGGAGGTGCTGCTGAACCGCTTCTTACAAATGTCACACTGATGGGGCTTCTCGCCTGAGAAACAAACTCAATTCATTGTGAATTATATAATTAAAGACAGGGAGGAAGGTCACAAAAGAAGAATTAAGAAGGAATTTTTCCACAAAGAAAGTAGAAAGGAAGAAAGTGTGTTAATTGCTAAACTGTAACCCATTCAGCACACATTAATTTTTTTTTAGAAAAAATAAAGAGCTAAATAACGTAACGTTTCTACTTTAATCCCAATCTTGCATTGCCCCGATAATTTACGCTAGATAAATCACTTCAAAACAAACTGTGTATTGGCGAACCAGCGTAGCTTCCAACCACAATCACACTAGTCATCCTGATCGTTACTTTCTGCGGTTATACCAGGTGACTGCTGGAATGGTGCTCTGAATAAACACTAGGCGCAGTTTTCCCTTTTCTTTTCCCATTATTTTTGGCAGTGTCAAAGACAGTCTATGACCTAATAGCCTAAAGGTCAAAATTATGAAGCCTAACTTGAACTTCACGACAGTGGAGGATCCAGGATTTTGATGAGGAGGGCGCAAATGAAACAGACTAGGGACACTGTCGATATTTTCCCGCTTAAGTTAATTTTTAAGTATATATTTATAACATTTCCCCTCATTTTCCCAAGTTTTATCATGGAATATGACAAAGGTATCCCGAAAATAATAAACTACTGCTATGGAAAGTGTTTCCTCCTGGGGAGGGGTTCGTGTACCCTTCTACACCTTCTCTCTGGATCCGCTACTGCTTCAAGGAAAGTTTCACCATAGTCTTAATTCTTACGTGACATAAATTTCAAAAGCAGATGTTTTTTTCGGAAGAAAACTAATTCTCTTTTTAAAGCCATTAGCACCGCATTTATAATTAATTCCTTTCACTATTTAGTATTAATCACATAGCTACTTTAGAGCCCTTTTCTCTTGTATTTTAACCAAAAGAATCTGGTTTAAAACATAACTTTCTATGGCAAATGGAAATGATGAAATTTAGATATATATCAATCAACACAGAAATGGCTTGATATCAACGTTTGTTTTTAAAACATGTGCTGCATGGGAAGTAGTTTAGGAGACACATCACTGATACCAACATAAAGCAATGGGCACGTAAAGAGTTAATATCTACATAGGACAGACAAAGGAAAGTATTTTTTTTTTATAAAAGAAATCAGCCATAGATTTACAGCTGTTCTTTGGGTTTGTTTATACTGATTTTGTCTTGACATTTTTTTTTCCTTTTTCTTGTTATATTGTTGCTTCTTCTTTCTTCTTGATATTTAATACACTATTGTTGTATCCGTTAATTTATCTTTTTCTTGTTCTTATCTAAAAGAAGTTCTCTTAATTTATATTTCAGATCAGCTCTGAATTCTTTCTGAAGAAGTATTTGGAATAGATATTAGAAAAGTGAATATAAAAAAAAATGCAATCAAGTTAAAAGAAGAAACACCAGTAACAAGAAGACAGAAAAATCAAGAACGATATTGTAAAAAAGAATTCACACTCTTTTTTAAAGGAATTTCTTAGTAATTCTTTCTGGGCGTTCTTACATACTAGGTAGGTAATCTCAGTAGTCAGAGTAATGTGATTAAATCACGTTGAAAACCCTAAGTGTAGACATATAGATTTCACATTGAAAAAAAAAAAATCTGAATTAATGATTATGAATAATGAAAATGAAACGGTGATGTGAAAATTAAAGATCTAATTGTAATACACTTCAAATCTGTACTTTTTAGATTATTACGATTACTATTTTATTAGTAAATTACATACTAAGTATATTTTACAATTTTCGAAGTACATTTTTAATTCTTTGAATGAAAATTAAAGTAAAAATACTTTTTAATTTCGTAGTCTCTTCCTGACCCCTAAAAGATCTTTATTATTATTATTAATTTACGATCAGGTATTGTAGATCTAGTATTATTATAGTAATTAAGTATATGTATTAAAATGTTAAATGACGAATGGTTATTTGTTTTTATAAAAAAAATGGCTGAACGAAATTTTATTTCGTATAATAAAATATTAATTTAACACAATAAGAAAGGGTAATAAACAATAATATTTATTTAAAATAATTTCTAGGTCATTGTGAAAAGTATTCGACATATTTTTTGTTTTTGTTTTACGAGAAAGATGTTTTAAGATAACCCAAAACCAAATCTGTCCCCAAGAACCATATAACAACAGCACGCCTATTATCCTCACACCTTATATTACAAGAACAGATTTCGTTTTATGTCAAATGAAGAGAAATAAAGAGAAAGATATGTTAGGGAAGTTTCAACTGTCAGATACACCCTCTACATGGCCCTAAACTTGGAAGATTTTTTTTTAAAAAATAAAAATAACCAAATAGGTCTAGCACCAAATAAGAGAGACAGGTATATAGAAGCAACGAGTCACTCTGTTTTCAATGGTGCAGTATATAATTTTTTCCTGTATAAAACGTCTTCTTTAAGAGACAAAGAAAAAAAGCATCTCTTCTCTTACAAGAAAGGTAAGTATACCATTGTTATATCACAACTGATATACTTTTTGTTTTTCATATTCAAGTACACTTGCTTAATACAAATACCGAAATAACCTGAAATTAGAGAAACAGTTTAATATATTAATGGAAAATAAAAAAAAGTTCGGTTGGTAACATGAATATTACAATAAGACGTTTTGTCAACTGAACCAAGAAAAGCAATAATGATAACATACTTAATGTTGCAAGAACAACTAAACAATATCTTGTACAATAATGAATTCCAATTCAAATTCAACTCAAATGCGTCGAACTATCAGTTAATTGTTGAAGATATCACAAGTCTTAATAGATCTGGAGATACTTCTGCCCTCTAGCTGTGGAAATCAATCTTCGAACTTCGATAAAGGTTTACTGGATACCTAAATGTTTTCAATGTTACTGTTTTGTTCAATAAAACAAAAGTAAGCACACATTCACCACTGCAGTAATTCCTATTCCATTTAAGACAACGTATCCTATCAAATTGAAAACTACCATCTTCCCAAATAAATGAAAAAATGGCGTCTTTTAGATTGCTCCAAATAAATCAACATATTGCCTGGATTCAGAATCAATGATATAAATTCAATATTATATGAAGAATGCATGTAATCTAAAGAAGATAAAAGTAAGAAGAACCTTGTAGTCAAATAAAAGAACAAGCAAACATCTAGAAAATAAATATACTGATAATAATTATGATTGAAATCTGTTTATCGATTTTTTGAACATTCCTGAAAATAATACAGCAGTAAGATTCCGGGACTCTTCAGTTAATGTGTAATCATGGTCTCCATATATGCACGAAACAACACCCTTGACAAGACTTTTATATTAAAAGCAGCAACAATTTCGTCCTCTTCTTTGTCAGAAAAATTTACTATTAAGGATAAAAATGAATTCGTTTCTAAATAATAAGAAAACAAATCGCACAGACAATGGGGAAATATATGATCAAAGAAAATGCTATTTCATCTTCATATTAAGCAGAAATTATATCATCTAAAGAAGACAAATAACAGAAGACTCAAACGTTTTAAAGATAACAAAGTAATATTTTCGAGATTATTGGAAGGACATACAGGAAAACGCAACTTAGGATGAAGAGTTTAGGGAGTATACTAATCTTTTCTAACATTATAACCATTTTTAGAGTTCATTTGTTTCACTTTATTTTTTTGTTATTTTTAGAAGGAAGGATGTATGATAGATTGTTTTTGTGGCGACGTAGATGTACTGGGTATCAAGAATGACAAATTGCATAGCAAATTATGATTACTAAACACAACCGATGAAGATTATAATAATAAATATTTTATATTTCAAGTTTATAAAAAAAAAATTCCGTAGAAATATAACATAATAATAATAATAATAATAATAAAATAAAAATGTAAAATAAAAAAAAAAACTAACACAATTTCCTTCACGATTCATCAGTATTAAAAGATAGAACGAACTTCTTCCTTTATTTGTGGCAAGTTGGGTCAAAGGATTGGTATGTAGTACGATCATAAAGTTCGGCCATATTGATAGAATGATGATAAAAATGAAAATGAATTGTGAGTTAAAACAAGCAACGTTAAAATTTTTTTCTAAATCAATTTTTTGGTTGCTGCAAGTTTGTATTCCATTTATTTTAAGTAATTCTTCGTGGATTTATCCAACTTGTATCAAATAGTATTCTAGGATATTGGCAATATATTTCCTTAAACTATAGAACTATTGTATAAACTTATTCTATTGTGAACTATAAAGTACCATACGAATATCAGAAAATGGAGGAAAAAAGAGACCTCATAGTAGTAGTCTTAAAGTTGATAAGATCTTGATCCATGTTCTTAACTGGTAATTGGATGAACAATGCAATAAATATGAGAAAAAAAAATCTCACATTAAAAAAAATTAATGTGATGAGAGCATTGTTAGTAAATACTAATTATCTCAAGTTTTTCATTCAATGTTATTTTTTAAACTCTGATATTTTTCTGAATGATTAATCTCTCAAGTTGGCGAGAAACAGTGCTTCAGATTATTAAATAAAAGGGTTTATATTTCACCGTATATATATATATATATATATATATATATATATATATATTGGATTTCGTTGTTATTGTTGCATCAATCAGAATCTCAACACAAGATATCATGAATAAAAAAAAGTTGATTTGTTTCCAAAGATTTCGTACAGTTCAATTAGTAATTACTACATGCAAAGATTACAGATACATTTGGAGACTATGCGTTAGCCGACACTACAGTACTTGTCATAATTCTAAAGAATGATAGTCGTAGTGACATAATAATTGTCAGTAGTGAAAAATGCAGTTCTTGCAACTTAAAATTACTTTTAAAAAAAGTTAGCACCAGCTTACACACTAGAGAAAGGTATTCATAACTTTGAAGTATCTTTGTATCATAGAATCATGAAGTCTGTGCAGCAGATTTCAGAGCATTAAAATAACGTTGTACAGTTTATTGTCTTGCGTGAAATCTATAGTACACTTCGTTCTAAAGTATATACACCGTGTATATATAAAAATAAGTAGTTGAAAGCGCTTAACTTTACATACCGTCATAAAATATACCATTATTAATATTAATAATAAAAATATTCACTAATGTAAATTAATTATGTCAAAACTAAAGTAAATACAGGAAACTCCAAGTAGATTCTTCTAAAATCTCAATATGATGTGATATACCTTATATAGGAACACAACAGCAAAGTGTCGAACACAGACTTATTTCGTAAATGGCGGGAAGATATATATATATATATATTTAACCGTTCCTTAGGCCTACTTAGTCTATAGTCTTACACGAAGTTGAAAAACGTAATAGAACTCTTATCCTTGAAATAATCTTAACTTCTATTTACTTAAAATTACTTATTCATATTTAGTAATTAAGTTAATACGATGTAATTACATTTCGATGTAATATTTCTTGTTAGACAAAACACAACACATTACGTAAAAGAAGTTTTGTGTAAATGCTAGCAGTTACATCTCTTCTCTAAATAGTAAAAGCATTTTTTTGTCTTACTACAGACAATGAAATATCATATTGCGATTTCTAACGTGAGATTAGAAATACTATAGATAAAAGGTGATTTGGTGTCCAGCACGAAGACTCTTTAAAAGCTTAAAAAAAAAAACGAACATACGTACGAAGAAGATATACAGTTCGTAAAAAGCGATTTACAGACCTAGAGCGCGAAACAGATCTCAGAGAGGTAAAAATTATCAATCGCACAATAGAAACATAAGCCAAGCACACACAAAAAAAGGCATCTGGGAAGACCACACAGAATTCAGTGAAATTTATTTCATAAAGGTATTTTGGTTTGAAACTCTATTGCTTTGAAAAACTCTAAAGAATTGAAACGTTATATTCCTTTTTAAAGCGAAATATATACTTTTATCAATATTTATGATATCACTTGGATAAACCACATTCAACAAAGATTTACAAAGAAAATAGTTCTCTAGTTCAGTATACAAGCGGAAGAAAAAACCTCTTGTTACAATATTAGTATAATAAACATATATCTAAGAGGTGATTATTTTCTGGTGTGATTATTTTCATAATAAAATAACTGTGTTATGCTAAAAGGATCAAAAAATAAAGAAACCAACTTCCTATTTCAACTAAAACTAAACGCTGCTGGGGTGGGGATGAAGAAAAATCATGTCTTGTCTTTCAGATACTTCTATACAGCATTAAATTACAGTGACATTTCGTGAAGATCTCCCATCTTCACATGAGAAGAAACGGAAACATAAAAAAGAAATACATCCACATCAAGTAGATTACGGTTTGTTCCTTTGTTTCAGAACTTACCCCTGCAAATAGTAAGAATTATATGACGGTTTTATCATGTCAGAATACACTTAACGGCTGTATTGTTCCTATCTACAATGCAGGATAGTAATGCTTTCTTGGTTACGAATATATTGTCAAAATAAATCCTTTTGTTACCAAGTACAACGAAATGTATGACACACGGAAATACGCCATGTATTTTTTCTTCTTGCAACGTAAGTACCACTTAATCTGTGGACACCATTGCAGTTAAATCATAAAATATAAATTATTCAAAATATTTTAGGGCAATTATGCTACTTTGTATTGATAATTTAAATAAAAATAATACATCTTAGATCTAAGACAATATAACATAGAAGTACATTGGGTTCCTGAAGTCAAATGTGTATATAAACACTCAAATCATTGATATTACAAAAATAATGGTATTAAATACCCTGATCACCTAGTCCGTCTATCATCTATTTTAAGGGCGATATTTTGAAAATTCTCAGTTTTGAGTTTCAGAGTACTAGAAACTTGTTAAGACATTTTTAAGAAACAGAAATCTCAATTACGCCAAAAAATAAAAGATATAAAGAAGAGAGAAAAAAAAAATCTTTTTATAATCTGCTGTGTTCACGCAAGTCGTGTTTTTTTTTCTCTTCTTCCTGCCTAACTTCCTGTCCAGTCATGAAAATGGGCTGAACAGCGGAAATATTAATGAAGATGGTTAGAACGGTTGCCGAAATATTTATGAAGATGGTTTGAACGGCCGAAATATTCCTGAAAATGGTCTGAACGACCGAAATATTCATGAATATGGTCTGGATGTCCGAAATATTCCTGAAAATGGTCTAAACGACCGAAATATTTAGAAAAAATACAAAGTTTTCATCTGACTTCAGGATTTATGCTTAAAAAAAAACTTTTGGCTTACACACTACACTATACGTGTGTTATTTCTTCGTGTCTGAACCCACCTGTATGGACTAGATGATGCTTCTGGAGATGAGCCAATTGAGTGAAGCTCTTCGTACACACATTACACTTGAATGGACGCTCGCCGGAATGAGTCCTTAGATGCACTTTTAAGTTCGAGAGCTGTCCGAAAGTTTTGTAGCACACGTTACACTCGTAATGCATCTTGCCATCTTTCTTCTTGAGCGGATAGGGCAGTGACCGATAGCCCCTCGCCTGGCTGTTCGGACTGAGAGGATTCGGTGAGAGCGAATTGGATGGGGACGGCCTTTGTGGTAGTGGATGCACATGAAATGGAGAATGGGGCGGAAGGATATGTCCGTTTTGCAGTCCAATAGGTGGCGGTGGAGGAGGAGCCCTGTCATGATTTGGTGGCGGACTATACGTTAATGTTTGTCCATTATGATGCGGAGACATACCAGACACACCACCGTTTTGAAGTCCATGATGATGGTACGGATACATATTAAATTGGGGTGTGAATATCTGTTGTATACCATTCACATACACCAGTTCTCCATTTGAAGTTGGAGGAGGGGGAGGATTATTATACGATGATGGGGGCGGCGGAGGGGGTGAAGATGGTGCTGAAGAGATTTTAGGTAAAGAAGCAGGAGGGGGCGCCGAAGGCAGCGCTGGGGTTGGATTAGAACTCGAATCTGGACTGTGCACTGTCACTTCTGGGGCAGACACATACCGATGAGATTTCTTGTAGGAATATGCCATCTCTGTTGGCGAAGGTGGACACTCAATGTTTGGACCATTACTCGTAATACTTGCTGCCGAATGATTTGAGTCAGATTCTTTGTCCATACGACGGAGTAAGATGTTTTCTAAAATACTAGGGGGACTCTCCTGCTCCTCATAGTACTTATAGTTAGCTGGTTGGTCCGCGTTCTCTTCACAATACGAAGATTTCGAATACATCTTAAACACTTGTGGTTCCACTACGGATGGAGGGGATGTCCTTTCAACTTCTTTCTCTGTTTCCGTTTTCAGTTTGTAGTGGTAAAGTGCCTTGGAAATTTTAATTTTCACTTTTCTGTATTCATTCTTCGAGTCCAACTCCTCTTCATGCTTCACTGGAGGCTTTTTGCTGAAAAAAAAGAAAGAAAAATATAGACAATATTCTCAGCACTAAAAAACTAACATTTAAAACAATTAAATATACAACAGAATGGTTGAAGATATAGATCTTGTTGTATCTAATTAAGAATTACAGCAATATCTCTGTAAAAGTAAGTTTACAGCGACCTAGTAAGTAGCAAATTCTATGTAGTAATAAAATAAAGATTGTAAAATGACTTTTGTTTATAGAAAACGAACTTGATGTGATGCAGATACATATTACTTTACTGTTAAATTTCTCATTTGCTACATCACTACAATTATTAAGATCACTACAATTATTAAGATCTTGGCCATCATAAACTCAGAATTCGTGTGGATCAAGAACCAAGCCTTGTGGAACACCATTAAGCACCCCATATCCGTGAGAATTGTGACCAAGATGAAAAAAGGGAAGTTTACGAATTATTTTTACAACGGCAGTTGAAAAATATCATTTTTTGGTTAAGTAATGACAGATATCCACTACTAAAATTGCAACAGAGAGCAAGAGTAGTGATTCATGTGAATCTTTCCAACAGTCTCTTAACATCCTCATGTTTCTGTCATATTTCCACGTAGATGTAAAATTTATTTGCAGAAATAATGGCAGATAGTGTGACAACACAAAACGGTACCTCCCTAACCCGTCTGACTTGAAAATGTTGGACAATCTTTTTTCAAAATCATTAGAAAATTAAAAAGAAAGTAATTAGTTGGACGAGTTGATAAAAAAAACCGAAATCACAATATTTCACTTGATTCAATCAAGTTTTATCAGGTGAGACTTTCAATTTATCTGATGAAACTTGATTGGATCAAGTAAAATATTGCGATAACGTTGTTTTTTATCAACTTGTCCAACTAATTACTTTCTTTTTAATTTTCTAATTATTTAGAAATTCTAGATGATGATAAGTGTTTACACTATGTACATTTTTGTATAAATTACTGAAAAAAAAATAGGAACAAAAACAGTATACATACCTAAAGTCTAATACATAATTATTATCACTGTCTGAGTCACTACTGTCCTCAGGGGGAGTAAAAGCATCATCATGATAGCCGTTACTATGATAGCCCTCATCCGACCTTACAGATCCATCAGTTGGTGTGAGCTGGTTGCCTCGAGCGTCATATGGCTCTTTGATTGGCGAAACACTGGGTGACGATCTCTTCTCTGGGAGTTCGTTTGGAACTTCAGCAGCTTGTTGCTGTACTTGTTGACCTAGAAAAAAAAAATATAAATTACATATGAGACATGTTTATTAAAGTTTATATCTCAAAATCGATTTAACAAAGAAAGTGAGTGGTCCTGATTTTATTTATAGTACCATCTTTACCTGGTGCGACCGAGAGAAATCAAGGGAAAACTGAGCCAGGATGGTAATAAAGTAGGTTATTACGTCACACTTTAATTGTCCATTTGTAAACAAATTAAAGTAATGTGATTACAATATGATTATACTTATCATATTGAAATACATCGGTATATCTTTACTTTCAAACGACGTATGTTACAAGTTCTAGTCTATTAATTTATTCCCAATTCCGTTTATCTATACACAAACTATTTTTATTAAATCGGCATTTCACCATATGTGGGTGGGTTCTATCCTCTATTTCACCACATAATTCACTTGGGCATTTCAGAATTTAAATAAAAGGATATTTGCAGAAAAATGAATACTATAAAAATATGACGAACAGAACTATGAAATTAAAAATATATTATTTATGACTTGAGAGATCGAGATCCAAAAATTGGGAACATAAAGGTAGGAAAAATAAGTATTAAACTTCGCAGTTAAAAGAAACCGTACCAAATCAAAACTACATCAAATACAAACAGAATATAAAACTATACAACTACAACTTGAATATAGAATTGAAATTGAATTTTACATTAAAATAAAAATTGCAAATGTCTATACTAAATGTAAATGGTAAGTAATGTTTGAGTACAGTGGCTTAAAACATTTCCATAGTAACGGTGAACGAAATTACAATAATTATACTTCTTGGGATTCTGCAAATGAGCCCAAAGATATTTGAAAACATTATCAGTATTTTACACAATAGAAAGAAAAATTTACAAAATGGTGAATAGGAAAAAAAACCGCGTTATTTATTTCCCATGCCGAATATTCTTATTTCACTTGATTTAAGAAAAGAAAATATTAATATCCACACATACACATGTGTAAACAAATAAATGTGTTTGAATACTTACGGATTCTTTGCAGCATGAGTTCTCCCGTTAAAGGATAATTGAGCCGTTCTGCAAATTCCCGACAATACCACACCAAAAGTTCTTGGTTAGGCAAGATATCTCGGATTGTGTAAAAATATATGTTCATCTGAAAGAAAAAAAAAAGGAAGATATGTTATATAATGTAGACGTGTACGTTTTGAAAGTTATATATTCTTGAGAAATCATCTATTGTCATAAGTATCTGATAGGACAACACATGTGAACATATATCACAGTAAAGTAATAACAGTTTCTAGAAAAATATTTTTTTATTTGTGTACTAGAAATTGAATAATACAGGAATTAGTAAATGTGACTTCTCAAAGAACGCAAGTTCTATAAAAACAGCGAGTTGCATCGAAGTACAAGCGTGGCATAAACAAACTGGTATGCATCTTATAAGAAATCCAAGAAGAAAAAGATAATAGGCCATTCTAAGTTCTAACTGATATTTAAGCAACAATATCTTCTAGATGTTAGTGTAAGCTATCCGAATGTGGTACAAAGACACCAAATAAAATCAAAGTACATTGGCAATGTACAAGAATTGTTAAAATATATATATTACAAAATTTGGATAGATTCTGTCTTCATTGCCTACCCTGAAACTTCGCTACTGAATAATTGTAACATATATATATCTATATATATTCCACAGAAACAAATGTAAATGAACCTGTTTTAAAGAAAATAACAATGAAATCATTACAGCTAACTAGAAACAAAAATAATTTATAGGAGTAAATATAATTTAGAATAATATTTAAATTGTTCTTACCTTGTACTGGCAGGCAATCAGGTTTTGAGATTCTGAGGAATACGCTGGATTAACATATCTCATCCAGTTGGACTTTGATATATCATAACCATCGATGTAATAGTAAAGTTCGTTGTCTTTGTATATCTAGAAATAGAAAAAAAATAAATAAAATTCATCTGTTAAATTACCATTTTAATTCGAGTTCAACAGTTAATTTGTTTCTCATTAAATAATAAAAAAAATCAATTTGGTTGGATAAAGCGATGCTATAGCATAATGTATAAAATATTTCTATCTATGTGTATTAAAGGACATTATGCAATAAACATGTGAACATTAAAGCATATGCATATAGCAAAAGCTGAAAGATGAGTGCACGTGAAAGAATGGCGTTTTGAGACAGTTCAAGGTTGTGTAGTTTCAACAACAATACATGTGCTTTACGAACGTGAATTTCAATATGAAAGAAACGATTTTGATAGTTCGTATCGTAACCTTTTTATTATTATTCTCATATTCTTTGCTGTAACAACATTTCGAAACCCCTACGCTATCATCATCAGATCGACTTTGTATCGAGAAATGTATGTGTTTATTTATTTACATTAACTTTTTTTCTGCCTGATGATAGGACCAGTAACTTTCGAAACGTTATCAATATTTTCCACGGAATTACAAGACAGAAGCCAAAAGTGAAGTAATCAAGCACATTTGTTCACTTTTTACGTTGTCCTGTACACATAAATAATTTAGATTTAGAATTATTTTGTTCGTTTCTTTCATTAATTAATCAATAACAATTAAATTTATTAGAAATATAATTAATATATGTTTTCGTCACAAAACTTTGACCAAGTATTAGAGAAACATGAAAGTATATTAAGAAACATCTCACATAATTCTAAATGCGTTGTTTACTTATAATTTTATATAAGCACGCAGAGACAGTTTATAAAGTACAGGCAGCATACACAAAATATCCCTACAGACCAATCTATAACTAAATCTTACTTGTCCATCGAGCAAAATAAACATACCAAGGAAAACGTAATTCACAGGGAAAGACAGGTTCAATAACATGCAAGCTATATATATATGTACACGCACACACATATCTACAAAAACAAGACTGGTACGAAGGGAAGAAACAAAAAAAACAAACAAAAAATACAGGAACAGAAAGGAAGAAGAATACAGACTATATAGATTTCTAGGATACTTTTTTTTTCTTTTTTTTTTAGCTAAATACAAAGCCAAGATATCACACAATTAAGCTAAACGTAACTTCGGCAGGACAATGCAAATAGCATTTACCTTAGGAGAAGCATCTGGTTCTTGCTTAACCTGCACCTATTTACAGTAATGAGAAGAAAGAGTATAAGTTCTTTATTATACATTAGTTTCTTGCTTGGCCAATATAAATTTGGCCTAAAAAAAATAAAACAATTAATTAAAAGATAAGTTTCTATATAATTTGTCATTAAAATGAATATACTAGTGAGAGGAAACTTTTTGTTATGGTAAGGTTTTTGTATACTTCATTATAATTTAGCACTTAGATAATAACAAAAGTAATAATGGAAGGGAGAACATACTTTATGTTCTAAGATTTCATTCAAACCCAGTAATTTTTTACTTTAAAAAAAATGGCATGACTAATGTTGGAAATTGATTTTTCATCCTGGAAATTTCATTAAGTGGTTATAATTTGCTTCAAAAACAGACAACTGACTTCTGGAAGATTTATTATTATTATTATTATTGCATGATAACTAAGCCTAAACGAACTGATGAGTTTCTAATAAAGGGACCTACATTTTTTTTTTTTTTTTTTTTTTGGTAATGTGGGCTCCAAACCTAATGGTCTTTCACGGAACTCGAACCTGTGACCACAAGTACAAAAAGTGAGTAATTTTTTTATGCCATTACACTATAATTTGATCTTTAAAGAAATTACATATCTATTAATAGAAAAAGTCACTGAGTAGTGGAATCAAAGTACCGGTAATTATCAACTTAAAGTAAGGTTGAAAGAAAGTAAATAGAGAAAGTAAACGAAAAAAAAGAAGGAAAACTTTGTACAGGGCTATTGATCACCACCACCATTGCTTGCACCAAGCCCATTAGAAAATTCTGGTACCACCTCCATTGACAAAGAAATGAGTACAACTTTTTTAAATAACTAAACAGATTTATTGTTGACAAAACTGTACATTACTACTGAACAAATAAATAAATAAATAAAAATAAAAAAAAAAAGCCGCATCACAGTGTAACAGTTTCGACACTGTACCAGTGTCTCCTTCGAATTCACCATCCTGGTACGTTGTCGAAACTGTAATACTGATTCTATTCAACACTGTACCAGTGTCAACTTCGGACTCACCACTGCTGGTACAGTGTCGAAACTGTAATACTGATTCTATTCAACACTGTACCAGTGTCTCCTTTGGATTCACCACTGCTGGTACAGTGTCGAATCTGTAATACTGATTCTATTCAACACTGTACCAGAGTCTTCTTTGGACTCACCACTGCTGGTACAGTGTCGAAACTGTAATACTGATTCTATTCAACACTGTACCAGAGTCT
>JAGDQP010003570.1:23368-51412 GCA_022664845.1 Lepisma saccharinum
GTGTCGAAACTGTAATACTGATTCTATTCAACACTGTACCAGAGTCTTCTTTAGACTCACCACTGCTGGTACAGTGTCGAAACTGTAATACTGATTCTATTCAACACTGTACCAGTGTCTCCTTTGGACTCACCACTGCTGGTACAGTGTCGAAACTGCAATACTTGTTCTATTTTCTTTTCTTCAGTAGTGGTGTTCAGCCTTGTTAATAATAAATCTATTTAGTGGCATAATGTAAACAGAGCCGAAGTGTTGTGTTATAGTTTTTTTTTATTATTGTACAAAGGGAATTGTTTTTGCAATATACGACTATACAGCTTTGCGAATAACACAGTAAATGCATATTCTCACACAATAGTGTAGTCACCAATCTCTTTTTTAAAAGATAATGATATTCAACGACAAGAAAGAATGTGATTTTCGAGTCATACTTTACACTCTTCTTTTTTTCTTCTTATTTTATGAAAATCTTTGGTATATCGAAATTTTTGAGCGCAAACTATGTCCCGTTTTTCCTAATACTTATTTTTGTGCAGTAAACAGGGTAAAAAAGAGTCGTATAAGAAAACGTATAAAGAGAGCCGGATTAAGTAGGAGTCTGAATGGGCTGAAGCCTAGGGTCCCCACTCATGTAGGGGCCTCGCTAAAAGTAAATCAGTTACTTTTACGACTACAGGAGATAGGGGCTCTAACAGAGTTTTTAGGCCAGGGCGGGAGTCAATAGCCCAGGCCATGAATATAGATTTCAGAAAATAATAAGAAAGCAACTGAATTTTAAAGGAACTTTTCTTTTTAAAATATATTTTAAATGCTCGTGAAAATTATTTTCTGTAAATGGGAAGCTGGGGGATTGTTTTCTAGGGGTTATATATAGGACCGCTGAATAGGTTTGCCATGCTTTTGTAGTTTTATTTCGGTTATTGATATTTTATTGATGGTACACAGAAAACTATTACAGACTAAAGTCTGTTACGTACTTTAATGGCAAGGGATGGTACTGCCATCTAATAGATATTGGATTATGATCACGAAAGGAATCTTTTCTCAAAGGCGGGAAGTTTTGAAGACAAAAATACCGATTTATTCAGAATCTTATTGACTATTATTATTGCTTTTTTTTTTCATATGTCGGCCATCAAAAATATCCATATGGAGGGAATGTGGCCCGCGGGCAGCGAATGAGAATGCCTGCTTTAGTCCATAAATGCAGTTTTCTGTTTATGTCCATTCAAATGAGAATAATCGACGTAAAAGGGAAAACGCGGGAAAATCTACTTTGTTTCAGCTTTTAGAACAGTAAAGTTGATACAGTTCTTGATGTGCAAATGTTACGGTGCCTGTCTGACTGAAGCATTTATTCTTCTATTCAAGAAGCTTAATATAAACAAACTACAAAACTGTATGGAAAATATTTATTTTATCTCGTCCAATGCAAATTAATTATAATTTTATCATTAGACAGTTGTTATATCAAAATGTTAGATCGTTTTGTGACGAACAAGTGAACGATATTGTAGCCATCAACTCTTATCAACGTAATTCTATACTTGAGCAACAGATGGCAGACCTATGTCAACTTGTAGCACTGGTGATCGTTGCGCCATCTCTGAGGAACTAGCGAGAACTACGTCCATCGTTAAATCAAGATAAATACATAGTTAAATTTTGCATTGCCTTTAGACCTACAGGACGCATGTGAGCTTGTACCGTAAGTTGAAACGTTTAAATTCAACAAAAAATAAAATTTTACGAACATTATGCAATAAAATAGATTTTTTTTAAATGCATAAATTAACATGCAGGAAAGAGGGATTATGTAAAAATGGGAAGGGAGACAAAGCGAACATGAAATAAACTTTTTTTTTTAAAAAAAGAAAGAAAAAGAAAATACTACTTCTCTACTCACCCTCCAGAAATATTTTCTGTTAGCTGTTTTGGGTACAGCATCTTTGGCGTAGATTTCACCAACCAGAGGTCCGAATCGAGTTCCTCTGGGGATATAGCCAGTGCTCCATACTCCCAGAACCTAGAAAGAAAATATACAAACATTAAATAGTTTTAAATACCAATTAAAAAGGATTTTGTAAAAAAAAAAAAAAACACTTCGGCACAAACCTATACAAACTTACAATCAAAAGTGTAGCGCCTGTGTGTTATGCATCCCAAATAACGAATATGTCTGAAAAGTTGTCTATACATCAGTGAAGTTTCAAATGTCCATGTAACGTCTTCTAATTCTGTCTGTGTGCATTATGTGGGTGGCAGAGAGTGAGGAATCCATCTGTACTATATTTGGGAAAAATAAGGCTAGACAAGTAAAGATTTCCACCCAAAATAATTGGATTCACCCTAATTTTAATGTTCATTATAAGTTTATTTCTATCTAAATTGAATCGTTTTTATAATAATAAGAAGAAGAATAAAGAGTATATCAGAGAATAAATTTTAATTATCCACATATTCGGCGATGCTATGATACTCAAAAAATATTACGGTAACCTTGATATTACGTTTACCAGGCTTCTCCTGTCAACTTGGAACTCGGTAACTGTATTAAAACCGCAGTTGCCAAACAGCCCGTACCCCTCCCCGTTCAAATACCACCATGTGTTGGTTACTTTCCCTATCTATGTCTCTTTTTTTTTTAACTGGGAAAGGTCATTCACGCAGATAACTTGACAACTAGGCTGAAGGGAACTATAGCGACAACCAATAACACATTAAGGGGTGGAGTACTAAAATCTATAGCTGACACGTGTTTTCTGAAACGTTGTATATTCGCGACAAGCTGTTGCACGATTGCAGATAAATCATGGAAAAATCTACACGTGCTGACCTCTATTGACAATCAATTAAAAGCATTTCAACTAGGCGGCATTATTATAATAAGAAAAAAAGAAATACACAAAAATATTCTTATAAAATATCAATATCACATTATTAATAAGAAAATTACTAGAATGACAAGTATTATCCTTTTTTTTTTTTACTTTAAACCTTGATTCTTTTGACAGAATTTTCATGTCATGATTTTATAATTTGACAAGATGAAGTAAAAAAAGTGTTTAAATAAAAAAAAAAGAAGTGAGTAGGCCGACAGTCACTTGTTATTGATTTTTTTTCCCGGTTTCGTGAAAACTCACGAACAAGATAAGAAAGAAAATAAATGAACAAACTCTCAACGTGACTTTTAATAACCCATGAACATGACCTTGACAAGTGAGTGAAACTTACATAAGGAGAAGTATTGATTTTCTTACCCACTTCACGTAAGACATCCATTTATATCAACATATTTATAGCTTTCTTTTATGTACAAATGAACAACGAAAGTGTATAACTTGCACTTTTCATTTCTTTTAAAGAAATGTAAGGAATTGTTATAGCCTACAGGCCAACGACGCACGATTGTTTCGCTGGGTTAGGCAAAATAATAAACACTGGTTATGCAAAATAATAAGTAAGGATTAAGCAAAATAATAAGCAGGGTTATGCAAAATAATAAACAGATCGATGTAACTATGCAAAATAATAAACGGGGTTATGAAAAATGATAAACAAGGTTATGCAAAATAATAAACAACGGAAAAACAATAAAATCATTTATTATTATCAGTTCGGGCTTAAGTTTACGCTGTCTACTGAAGAATGAGCTTCGAAATTAACGGTCTTCGTGTTAATCAGACCCGACATTGGCAGGAAAGAAAGCTCGAACAATAGGATGATCTATCACAAGATTTGATCTACGAAATTTTTGATTGCGAGCTAAGGATTCAGGGATGTATGCAGAGGGGAGGGGTCCTGGGGGTCCGGATCCCCCCCAAAACAGATTTTTTTGTGAAATTAGTATCATTTTTGGCAAAATTATATACATTTTACGTAAATTTCACATCCAGACGGATCTCCGAATCCCCCCCCAAAAAACAACTTCTGGGTACGTGCCTGTAATTACCCCTTCTACTGAGTAATTCCGTTCGATATAAGGTACATGTTGTAGTAATACGTAGACAAACATAGATCATACATTTTAATGGTGCCATTGTTTCGAAAACTATTTGCGTTAGTAAGAGTAACTAACTCCTTGCTAGGAAGAAGAAGAAAACTTCACAGTGACAGACAGGAAACTAGAAATTGATGATTTTTTTTTTATATTGATTTAAATTTTGAATTGGAAATGATGGGATTTGGGGACGGGAAACGTTCACTTCTTTCCATAGGTGTCCGACGAACACAAACACAACAGAGCACATATGCATAATAAAGAAACAGTATGCTAACGGTATATTTAACGGCGCATCTTAAATTGAAAAGAAAGCAGAAAAAAAAAAAACAACAACAGCATCCAAACAAACAAAATGCCATTAAGCACGTTTCATTTTTATTTACAATTTTCCCACTTTAATCAGGCCAGCTGTCACTGACGACACAAACTGCTTAATTTATCCCTTCCACGACTTCTCCTGTAATGCATTGGTGGAAAGAGTTAGTTAAGTCCTCCCTGCTTCCTTGTATTGTAGTAAATATTTCTCTTTTTTTTATCAATCTCAAACAACTTGGGTGATGAGAGAATTTGTTTCAAAAGAAATTAATTCAGCTAATAAAAAAAATAGTTTTTTTTATTTTGTTTAGTTCTTTATTGTATTGTCTCAAAAACTTAGCACAGATCTAGACTAAAGAAAAGAAAGGGAGAGGAGACTCAGCATGTTAAAAGTACTATTGTTCATCTGGAATTATAAGAAATAGTACTAATAACAAAAACAACAATGTCATCTGCATACAAGGAACGTGAAGTAAAATGGACTTGTCCACCATCACCGTAATAGGAAACGCTGACCTTTTAATCACTTATTAAGCTCCGTTATTGGATGTGACAATGAACTTGATGAATATAGAGAAAGTAGGGGAGGGAAACTGTAAAAATTAAGAACAAAAAAAAGAGAGAGAGAGAGAGGGGGGGAAATTGTAACGGTTCAACACTTGAACAAACTCTGCACGTGCAGATGATGATGTGAGTGAAAGTTATTGTTAAGGTTTGCGAAACTGACTGGTATCAGCACATCCTTATTTTTGCTCTTTCTCTCTCTCTCTCTCTCTCTCTCTCTCTCTTTCTCTCTCTTATACAAGAAGGTTCGATTTTTTTAAGGGACCTTTCGTTAACATCATCATCGCTAGCGTTCTCCAGAAAAGGACAGGTCCTTCAAGTCTAGTTTGGTCTTCTTCAGTCATAACGATCTTCATTCGTCATCTTCATCAGGCATTCGCCTTCTTTCACTTCCTTGTTGTTATTTCAAACGATCTGTAAGTTGTACAGCTTTCATTATACAACAGCTTATATTAGAAAGATTTTGAAGGCTCTGTTTCAGATTAGGGTAACCATGGCTCTTGTATTCTTTAACTTTCTGATAGAATATCCTATTATTATTTTTTTTGCTTCAATTTTGTTAGTTTAGGTTACCTGAAGTAAGTTACAGTTAGTTCAGTTTAGGTTAGATTCCATTGGATTGGGTAAGGTCAAGTTCGGTTTATGTGTGCTTAACGTAAACTGGATTTGTTCCGATTTTTGAGGAGCTGAAACTTTAATATGTTTTTTTTTTCAACAGCATTTGATTAACACTGAAATTAGAATGTCCACACCGAGGATCGAGCCAGTGACCAAAGCGAGAACGCACCAAAATCAAGCTCTATGCTAAAGTAAAGATTAAGCTAAAAAGTTACTGTGGTTGTTTTTTTTTAACGGGAGATAAAAAAAACGAAAAAGAAATGTTACTTTGTTTTAATACTCCAAAACATCCAAAAAATGCTTGGATTAATAGATTTGCTGACGGCCACGTACAGGGAATGAACAATAAATATTTTCAAAACTCACTTTCTACCTCTTAAAAACGAACAATATATTTAAAAGAGACTGGGAAGTTCTGTCTCTAATTATGGCTTCACTCCAAGTGAACTTAGTATTTGAAAATAAAGGTTTTCACTTTCATTTTCTTTCTACAAGACAAAACAACTCATCCGATGTCCTTATCTTAACCGGCTAAAGAATACAAACAAATGATAAGGTCTCTCGCTTCTATTTCTTACTAGTAAAAGTGTAAACATAATTATCAAACATACTCTTCTCCGTTAATTTCAAAAGATTGCGTATTTAAATTTTTAACAAGAGTACCAACAATGAGTCGCTCTAACTCGGAATGAAATGGGTCAGAAGTTCAATTTTCCTACCTGATCTCGACTGTCAAGAAGTTCATTTCTCGTTCTTGGGAAGTTATGAACGGTCCAGCATTCCCTAGACATCAGTAAGTATCTGCAGTAGAGAATTCCCGAAACGTCAGGAAGTTTCGACAGTAGGGAATCCCGAGACATCAGGAAGTTTCGATAGCAGAGAATTCCCGAGACGTCAGGAAATTTAGACAGTAGAGAATTCCCGAGACGCCAGGAAGTTTCGGCAGCAGAGAATTCCCGAGACGTCAGGAAGTCTAGACAGTAGAGAATTCCCGAGACGTCAGGAAGTTTCGGCAGTAGAGAATTCCCGAGACGTCAGGAAGTTTCGGCAGTAGAGAAGTCAGAAAGTTTCGGCAGTAGAGAAGTCCCGAGAAGTCAGAAAGTTTCGACAACAGGGAATTCCCGAGACATCAGGAAGCTTAGACAACAGACAATTCCTGAGACGTTGGGAAGTTTCGGCAGCAGTAGAGAATTATCGAGACGTCAGAAAGTTTCGACATTAGAGAATTTCCGAGACGTTAGAAAGTTTCGACAGTAGGGAATTGCAGAGGCATCAAGAAGTCACTAGAGTTAGGAATTCCCGACAATTTCCCGGCCCGGTCCGTCAGAAAGGCCTCGCACACCCCCTAGAAATGAGTTCCTCGGGAAGAAGGGAATAAAATACCAGAATGGCGTCAGAAGGTACATTTCCGCGTGTAAAATAAGAAATCAACTTATATCCCTTCCTCGTGGTTTTGTGATGAAATTTTCTGACTTCAGACCAGTACTGGAGAACTCTGGTGACGCCGGTATATGGTTGATAAGTATAATACAGGATCTGGACACTACTTTACTCATTCCTTTTCACAAACTTAGATTGTTAGATATCTGTACAGTTCGTATGATTAATGCAAGTAGTATAAGTATGACCACCTAATGTCTTCCATATAGGGCCTTAACCCCTCAAATAGCAGGAAACTTGGAACACGGAGAAACTTGATAAAGAAATCAAGTAAGAATTTAGAAAGTGAAAAATTATTCTAACTGGTTCATATGTATACTTCACAATATCATCATCATCACATATATACAATTTTATACATGTTATATATGCTTTTCTTGGTTCAATATTATATAACAGAACCACGCGATAAGGATACTGTACAAAAATAAACTTCTCCACATATTGTGTGTGTTGCTTAGGAGTGAACTCTCTCTCTCTCCTTAAGTATTTTCTCTAATCCAAAGCGAAAAGTTTATTTTGAGAACTTCTCTTTGCATGTTTCTGTGTTACATAAGCAATCGGCACGTTGCAACATTCACAATATCCTTTAATCAATATAAAAGGTTACCCTGAGACGCGACCAAGCAACAACTATTTTTGGTTAAGAAGCAACTAATGAAGTAAAAAAAAAAAAAAAAGCGAAAAAGAAGAGCCCTTGAATCATGCAACGTAAACAACTTCTACAAAAGAAAATCCGAAGGATACTTGATTTTTCTTTCACATTATTTGAAATCAATGTGTTTCTTAGACACAAGTGAAAATGTATTGAGTTGCAAGAAGATTATGTTATTAAAAGAGAGAGAGAGAGAAAGAGACACTAATTTTAGTACAGTTCCATTGCAATCACTGTGATTCACTTCATTTAAAGAAGATTGTAATGACGTTCGTGTTTGTGAAAGTTTTTTTTTTTATATTTGTGTATTTTTTTTTCTTCGGGGAGGGGATAATGTTACACCGTCGTGGCAACAGCGGCGTGTCGCAAAATCCTGTCAATTCCGCCGTCATATACGTATACTTTTACTTGTCTCATTTTAATTCAAAGTATCAATACCAACACGTGCATTTGTGGCAAAAATTGGTACGGGATTTTTTTTTTTACTTCTAAAAACTATATACTAACCAAATCACACACACACACAAGTTTAATCATTATTGTACTTACACTGTAGAAAATCGTATACAATTCAGTCAAATAAATGACTAAAAAGTCCATAGTTATTAAAGTTTTGCAAATATTCTGCACTTACTAAATACAGTAAAACCTCGATTATCTGTTTCTCGATTATCCGCTGATCGGATACTATCTGAATCGGATTAGTATCAGAATCACATGTTCCGTTACAAGCTGAAGTTGAATCGGCAGAAATACTGATTCAATTTTTGGAACAAAAAGATGACACTTCATTTTCCGTTCTTCTTGCCCTTAGAAGAATTAGGATGGACATTAAGAACGAAATTGCTATGCCAAAGTGCAGAAAAAAAAATGACTGACTGTTCTTTTCTAACCGTAAGGATGTGTCTCAGGATTGTATGAGGTACATAGGTATTAACAAAATGTACAGATTATTCATGTTTTTCTATCAACAGATCTCCTTCCCTGCATAACTACGGACAATTGAGGTTTTACGGTATATACAATACACAGCAACACATTCAATTACATTGCGAATACTACAAGTTCATTCAATATATTTATAAACTGCAAACAAACAAACAAAACATCAGTCACGAAATAAGCTAATAAAAATTCAAGTTATTTGAAATCTTGACTGTTCCTTCAAAATTAAAAGTACTATACCAAACAAGATTGCCTTCTGAGAAGAAAGCCCGCATAAAATAAGTTTCACTTAAAATGTCCCTATAACCTCTGAGCCGAGAAAAAAATTGATCTTGACCTTCAGAAAATCTCAGTACTGAGGTCAAGGTTATTGATAACTTGCATTAGATAAGGAAGTTTTTTTTTAATGATATTTTTCTGAAATCTTGATTTTATGACCTACTATTATACTTATATCAAAAAAATCTATACATATTTATTTTGCAAAACTAACATTGTACCAAGATTTATCACCTCCAGCTATGCAATGTACTAAGCACAGAGTCTCGTCTTTGTGGGGGGAGGGGGATGGAGGAGAAAGAGGGTATTCATAAACTAACAGAAGCAGGGAAGTACATAGAGGAGGGTCCGGGGGGTCCGGACCCCCAAATAAATCAGTTTTTTTTCTGAAATTAGTATCGGTTTATGCATCTTACGTAAATTTAGCATCCAGACAGGTCTCGGACCCCCTTGAAGGCGCTGTACCCCCCCCCTCCGAAACCAACTTCTGGGTACGTGCCTGATCAGAAGCAGTATTATTGCACGATATCATTCCAGAAATGTAATCGTAGCTTTGAGCGGGCAGTCGTACACTTTTTACATATCTATAGCCTCTTTCTAGTGGTTGGTTTAGGGTACTGATTTATTCTTGTTTTGTCTATCTTTAGCGATGGGGTCTTAGATTATATCTATTAAGTCCAAATTGTTCAAGAATTTATCTGAGGAGAGAAATCAGATAACACTACCCAAAATTCGGCATCTTAGCCTCGAGTATCACCTTTTAGACCCTGAACTTTTTCCTTCGGATTTCTCCCCGTTTACAAGCTTGTTTACGACCTTTTTTTCTTTAAAGCAAAGCGAGTGAAACTCCTTCAAGTGTCACTTTGTATTTTATTTGTAGCACTTCTCCTCCGAAATGGCTGATCCACACTTTACCAATTTTTGCGAATTTGTCGCACTTAGTAAGTGTACTTATCGGCCATCTTCTATGAATATGGTTGTACAATTGACACCAAAAAATTCCTAGACTGTGATAAAAATTTATGTAACTAATAACTTAGGAATGTATGGGCCAATTTGAGTACAATTCCTGTGCTTTAGGGGGAAAAAATCACATGCTGTTGCAGTTCCAGAAAACTGTACTCAAATTTGTTGATCCATTCTGGACTTATTGATAAAAAGAGAGTTACTTAAATTGAAGGAACTTTTCGAGACGTTTGTACGATAAAGACTCCCCCACCTCACGCTTTCCTACGGGTAGCGAAAAAAGGTTTTAAAACAGTGTTATTTGAATAAAGAAAACTATTTTACTGTAATTAAATTTGATTCTGAATCATTTATGTTCCAATAATATCGAGTATCATGATTTGGTTGTGAATTGTCACTGAAATTAGATTAGCCCGCTCTACAGCAAAGTGATACCGGTTGCATAAATTGTAGGTTTAAGATTTTTTTTTTTCTTCTTTAGAATGTCATGAATACATAATTTGTCCTGCTAATAATAACAAACTTTGGAAAATTTTGGTTAGTCTAAGAACTTGACTCTTGAAATTTAATGCTCAGTTTGCTAAAATCCGGTCCGGATACTGAATTTTAGTTTAGGTAGAGCTATATAAATAGGAACTCAAACTTGACGGGAGGGGGGAATCGAACCCATTCACGAATTTCTAATTATGGATCAAAATAACTTTCCACTGAGCTATTTTACGCATTATATTAACTACGACCTTCTTCACAATAATAGTACGAACAAAAAATAAGTTTTTAACAAATTCTAAGAACAAATATGTTGTGTTTTAAGTCAATATCTAATCTTTTTACACGCTCATCTCTAGTACAAATCTTGCAACGTTAATTTGCCTCATTTCCCGACGTCATACAATGATGAAATTTTGCACAGCGACGTAAGTCGGGTGACAATACAACATTCCACTGTTACTTTCATGTATTTCTATATATGCATATATTTTAAAAACATATTTTAATATTTTGTTATTACAGACTTCTTTATCCTAAAATAAATACTAGCTTGCACCGCGACTAGGTTTGGCTGGTTGCAGAACACTTTAGGATTTGGGCCAAAAAAATAGTAGCTGAAGAAAAAGTATGAACACCGAAATAACCCGAAAAGAATAATAAATAAAATAAATTTAAAAAAGGATTTTAAAAAATTTAATTAAAATGGGATTTTTTTAAAAAAAAAACATGCTTTTTTAAGGAAAGAAAAATGGACTAAAAAGTAAAAACTAATCAATTTGTGAATGGCAAAATAAAAGCGTGGGTGCTCTTTGATATTGTGATTTTATGATAAGGTAAGCAAGAACACCCACGTTTTTATTTTCCGATTCACAAATTTATTATTTTTTACTTTTTAGTCCATTTTTCTTATTTTTTTTAACGAATTTACCATGAAAAAAAAAAAATATATATATATATAAAAAACAATAGTGTATTAAGGGAAAATTTCCTTGTTTTGCCCACTTCTATTCTAAAGAGGTTAATATATAAAAAGAAATCGAAAAAACATGATAAAAATCACAGAGAAACTTAAAAAAAAAGAGTCATGTGGTTACCGTGTGATCCATGTTTTCCCCTATGATAAGACAGAAAAGTAGCTAATACCAAATTGCAATATTTAATTGTAATAATGACTCATCGTTTAGGGAGTGTCCGCTACTGATAATCAAAGACAGCAAAAGAATTTGTTTAGTTTTATTTGTTTACGTATTGACTTACATACACACTTGATTAAAAGAGTCGAGAAAACAACAAAAGAGAGTGTGAGAGAAACAAACTAGCGAACACTTAAAAATAAAAGTTTCTGAATTATCTTTGATTTACTTAAACCTTGCTATCAAACTGAGCTAAAAATAGGGAAAGAAAAAAAATATGTGAGACTAATGGAAATGTTTCCTAGATACAAATTCCTTTAATTAACGATAATTTGATTAGCCTACTTCATCGTAATAAAAAGCAATAAGTTTCTATTACAGCTTGTAAAAGATAAACACATTTATTATAAAAATATTAAGGAAAATTCAGTCAGAAAAGAGGGGGGAAAAAGTCTCCTTTGATATAGTGGAAACTCTGTAAATTTGTGTTAGTTATTTTTTAATTCTTTATATCTTAAATGTTTGAATTATTACAAACGTTTTATTGATCACCAATTAGAGTTAAAACTCCATTTGATTACTGTATTAATTCTTAAGCTTCTATAATGAAATAAGTTGCCTTGTGGGTATCTTAAAATTTACCCAATTCTAATACATTATTAGTCGAGTATCCTGAAGACGTTTTTTTTAAAAAATTACCTTTCTTAACACTTGCAATCCATTTTCTCTACATATGATTTGGTTTCTTTACGATTACTATGCGGTTTTTTTTTGTAAACAATATCGCCAGCAACATACACTCACACACAACACATGCGTGCTTGTATTAAAAAAAAAAAAAACAGCAACTACAACCGACTCGCTCTATGAACCGATTTGGATCCTCCCATTACATGATCTTTGAAAGCACGTGATTGCGCAGTTGCCAATTTGACGACCTGATAAAGGGACTGAAATCGTGCACACTTCCAGATAAAATTATTCATCTGCTATTTTCCCCTCAAGTGCGAAACAAATACATTTGCTTTTAAAGTATTTGTTGTTGTTATTATTAAGAACAGGAAATTTAAATAATCGATAAATTACTTGGTTTTATTTTACTAGCCATGGCAACACTGGAATACTATCAACGACAGGTGGCTGCTGTATACGCTTCTATATGACTGGCGGCCGGATCATACAGCGATAGAACTATACGTTTCAACCTTAGAAACTGACTAGAAATTTGCGATTTGTAGAAAGTTACTAACACTGAACAATAGGGGAAAAATGTAACTTTTTGACAGCCAAATGAAAATAACAAATTAAAAATATCTAAATTTAGTAACAAAATTGTTAAAATTGCAACCCTGTTTCGCAAATAGTTTGTGGGACTATAAAAAATATGGCATACTTACATCACTGAGAGCCTGTGAGGGCTTGAGCACTAAATTTCTAGGAAGAGAAGATTCAGCTTTATTTGCGCAGTTAGGCTCCGTGGGCAGATCAGGAACTATGTACACGACATGCTGCTCAAACTCCTCCTCACGAATTTCCGACAGGTCCCACGGGCCGTCCTCCATTTCTTCCTGCTGGGAGACAACAATAGAAAAAATCAATATGACAAATACTAATATACTCTAAAACTATGAGAGTAACATCTTTGATAAATACATAGCTATTTAACCAAAATAAATTATTTTTTTACGTATTTTTTTAACCTTTACTCGCTTATATTCCTGTTTCATTGTATTATTGAAGGTACCATTCTAGCATTTCCCTGGCGTGACCATGGGAAAAACAGAAAACCTCATTCAGGACTGTCGGCACCGATGATCTATCCTGGGACCGCCTCGTTACAAGACAAGCACACTATTAAATATTCTTCCTCATCGGTATAATAATTACTGGCAATATAATCATGTAATTTTAAATATTTTCATTGAAAATTCCGAAATATAACTTGGTGGTACGGCGAAAATATGAATTTATATTTAGTTCTATGCCAGTCTAAAAGTTTGAAAGCGACTGCCCTAGTAAATGAGAGATAACTAATATATTAAAGTTGTAGATTTATTTTTTTATTAATTAAAAAAAGAGACTGCATAAGACAGTATATAAGAATATGAGGGAATACCCCTCCCCCCAAAAAAATAACCGGAATTCGAACGTGACGCGCGTGGACGTTTAGTAACAAAAATGCCGCTAGGTGTCGTGAATGTACAATTTTCCGCTACAGTCTGCCACGCGGTGTCATTTCATGTGAACTGGATCACTGTATAGAAAGATTTCTTCGATTTTCTTGTTGGCTGGCCTTAAGGAATACAGTGTAGCAACATTAAACTCAGGTTTTGTTTTCTAATCTTCCCCTTAAAAGTCGACGATGCCAATTTTGTGCCAAATCCATCACACTCGTGAAATTTGCTCGATAGTCTTTCTAGAATCTTCGTTAATTGCTTGTTGAACTTCTTCGACGTTTTCCACCATATTTTGTTCGTGCAAGGTCGACAAGATTCTGGTTTCTCTTTAACTAATTTTGAAATAGAAAGGAGATTCCTAGTCCTGTGTTTTACCTAAATTGAAGCTTTACCAAAGCGTACAGAATAAGGTCGCTTGGTGGACTAGCGTAGGAAACTGTCCAGTCATCATCATTCCTAACGGAATTGTCCGTAACTACAAATGTTCACATGTGCTCAATTCAAATTTTAATATGCCCTCGTACAATTAGTCATATCTTATCGTTTCTCTAAAAAAAAAAGCGTCTTGCTCATTGATTGTCGCAATTGAAGACTTATTTAAGAGGTTAAATCAATGAAGAGAACGTTGCAAATATTGATTTAACACTCCCACCCCTTTTCTCTTGCTCTTCCTTCACGTAAGAACTGTTAAGCAACGATATTTTGGCGGAAGAGAAGAAAAGAAAGAAACCGCTCTGAAATATCACTCTTGCATGACAAGGTAAATGCATCCTTTTTCTTTTTTCTTTTTTTTGTACTTTACTGATATTTCAGTGTTGCCAGAAGTATTTTAAAATTAAAGCCCAGAAATATATTGTACGGCTGCGCACAAACCACAACAACCGAAACATGTATGCTGACTTTTTTTAAAAAATGGGGTAAAGGTTGTGATTAGGAACCAGGAGATTTCATCTGTCACACATACCCCTCAGTTATGATATTTAAAAACAAATATTTTTAACTTAAAAATATTATTTATCAGTGGCGAGTAACTGACGCACCCTATAGGTAGGATTGTCTTGTCTGATTATACCAGCAAAACCTATGTATTCTTCTGTTGCACTTGCGAGATCACTCGTACGTATATGTGTAAGTAGTGTGTTCCGCACTTTGTTCTTGACAGAAGAAAATTACCGTAATTATAACGACATAAAGTTTGTTACAATCTATTTGCAGAACATAAACAGTACGCGAGTTTTGTCGAAATCGAACTACAAAGTTTGAAGTTATGCACCGTATATACAGAATTTGAATGACTATAGACACCATTTCATTATTATCTCATGAAATATAAACAAAAATTTAAATTAAGTTCCATTAAAGTTTTTTATTAACTAAAATTATGTATTCAGTGAAAATCAGGTCGTCATATACGGAGATTAGGAACCAAATGGCCGTAGCTCAGTTGGTAGAGTGTTCGTTTAGCATTCAGAAGGTCGTGGGAACGATCCCAGTACACTAGGTAAATGCTGGGATGTTACCTCCAAACTAGATCCTGGCCGCTTCCTACATCCTTTCCCCACCCTATCACGGCCCGAGCCTGAGATGGCTAAAAGCCATAAAGAAATTCAACGGAGAGACGGAAAATTAAAAACCACCATTTTGATTTCAATATACATTGACCTGATACTTAATACCATCTTCGTTGTCTTTTGTAAAAAAAAATACAGTTTCAAAATCAAATTTAATTAAAAAAATATATATATTAGTCAGCTGTTATAAAGAACGGTACATATCAATAACCAGATAGAACTTCAAGAATTATTGTTTCATTTATATTTTATCTAAATAGGATGCTTGATAACTGTTAAGAAGTTAAAAGTGTTACTACAGGGTTGATAATGGCCTGGTATTACATCGAAGTACTAGTTAAGTTGTTAAAATACTAAGATTCTTTTGTTTTGACGTCATGAAGAAACTGAAATGACGCGCATATGAAATAAGATTTGCGTTAATTAAAAAAAAAAACGCTTACGTGTATGGTGCTAATATGCATAATGTGGAATAATTGAGCTTCGTGTATCGTAATATAAGATAGTAATCTATTAATAAATATTGTTTATGTAAGAAAAAAAAAGAAAGGGAGAGGGCACTGAAAAAAGATAAGGCGCACACAAAGTCACGTTTCATGGCCATGTGATAACTCTATCTTTATCTCGAGGAATACTTTCACAGTGACCTTTTGACGATATAGTGATAAAAAAAAAGTGGTGTGGCACTCATACATGAGACTATGGAAAAGTTTTTTTTATCTTCTACCTGTGACAATGTGATTTTTTTTTCTTGAGTTTCCTTGATTATTCTTGCTTCTGTAAAATCTCTCTCTTTTTATCTCTCTCTCTCTCTCCCTCGATGTGTGTGTGTGTGTGTGTATGTGGCACACACGATCCTCCACGCGAATAAACTTTCGTACATCCCAAAACAGTGGTATGCAAATACTGAGAAAGCTTCATATGATTTAGCCATTTTCTTATGTATGTTTTATTTTTTTGAATTTCTTCTTCTACTTTCTAAAAAAAAATGATTATTCTAATATTTTAAATTTATTTTGTATCTTCAGTTCATCGCAGCCTTTTTATATTACAGCGTATTCTCATTTGTAACATGATAACAACATATACTGTATAATGCCTGCGCGAGTGGCTTGATGAAAAATATGCTTTCAGTTATCCTCACAGTGGCGCTAGTATCGCTTTGATGGCTGAAAAGCGCATCAGGTTGTTCGGTGACATAAAGTGAAAATAACAACAGCACAGTTTCCTCGCTCTAGATGTGTTACATACTCACAATTTAAAAATTATGTGTTCAAATATAATTAAGTTAACGATTTAACCGTTTAAATGGACGTACTTTAGTAGAGCTTCAATCCTGTATCATTACAGTTCCCTTAGTAAAATCAAATGGGTAAGTTATCATTACATTATATAACATTATTTGTTTAAAGTCTACGGTGATATTATTATATGGTTTTGTAAAAAAATTGGGTCAAATTTTGCTTTAGGTTCCCCCGAAATATAAAATTTACAGGACAAATGTTCCCTACGTGTCGGGGAGTGTTGAACCGCAGAATTTCAAGTTATAAAAGTGCGAAATAAGAGTGACAAAGCTAAAAGTACCTAGGATCATTTCGCTGTTCATGTACAGCACATGATATGTATTGAAGGTGATGGGCATCTCATATAATGAAATGAAATTATCTAACCTGACTTTTTCTAACCCGTCTTCGCTTCTTCGACATTGTTATCCTTTATTTTTTGTAGCAGAACACTTGCTATTCATAACACGTAGTAACGCCTTTAGTATTCCTCCGCAAGTCCATGTTTGCATCCAGTGAGCATTTCGAATACGTATTTAACGAAATAATAATGACACATACCTTTTCGTATTTTTTTTATTGCTAGCGGTTGCTATGTGTCTCTAGAAGTGTCTGTGCCAATTATTTGCAAGGTGGTATAGAGCTTACTTACGGCTCAATAGCTGGTGGAAGGTGGGGTATCGAAAGTAAAATTATTGTTTGCCTTGGGTAACGTTTATATTTTTTTGCCAGAATTTTAAGATCTTAAATAAAACATATGAAAATGCCTGATACTGTAGGTAAATAAATGGTACCCCATTGGAAAATGCTAAAATAAATTTTGTTAAATTTACGAACTCGTGGTAGGCAGTTATCTACACGTTAGTTATTATATTGGTTTCATATTTGCAATTTACAATCTTGCTGTGCAGTAACAAGAGTACAATGTTAAAGTGCAACAGTGCGGGAAGAAAATATATAACGTTCAATGGTAGATGAAAAAAAGTCATGGCACTATTGAGTGTATGACGACTACAGGAATACGTACAGACATTTGAAGGTAAGTGTATATCTTCTTCGTTACACTTAGAAAATAAATCCCAATAAATTCCCTTGTGGGGGCCAATTTCATATATATTCATTTCTTTATTTCAAGTACAAGGGAATTATTTGTTTTGGGCAGTGTTTATCTGTATTGTCTTTTGGGCTACTGTTCCGAAGTCATATCCCACACAAAGTCTACTTATATTTTGTTCAATTTACGTCACTGATTCTAATTTCTTATGATTTGCCAACCGAATTACTTATTTTCACTAAAATACAGGCAGTGCAGGCAAATTCATCGTGCAGGCACTAACACATCTTGAATTAACGGATTAACTTTCTTGGAAATGTAGAAAAGAAGTGTATTGTCAAGAAGTAAGTTAACATCAGTGAATATACAGGGAACATTTTATTGTAAAGGAAGTTTGTAACAACAAAATATAAACGTGAAGTTTGAAGGTGTTGAGGAACAAGAATTGTCTTTTATACAATGCTGGATCAGAATTATTATTATTATTAACAAGTATACATTACTGCATTTCATATTTTCGTTATTCAGTAAGCAGTACATCAAATATTTTACGGAAACTTTAAAAATAGAACGATAATATTTTTTTGATACGTGC
Source organism: Lepisma saccharinum (assembly GCA_022664845.1). Lineage (NCBI taxonomy): Eukaryota > Metazoa > Arthropoda > Insecta > Zygentoma > Lepismatidae > Lepisma > Lepisma saccharinum. The sequence continues at coordinate 41,459 of JAGDQP010003570.1, forward strand.
CAGTTAGTGTACAAGGGTGCAAACAATACAACCTATTAGTCATGTGAGTTATTAAATACTACGTATTACATATCTTTCTATGCGTGACAAAAATATGGTGCTTATAAGTGAAGCGATAAAAAGATAATTTGTGTGTTAGTATATCTAGATTCGAAAGTGTAATTGAAAACACTGCAGCGACGAAGCAACTGTTCGACTCCATATTTATTACACGAAATATTGCATGAAATGTCTAAACTAAATGAAGAAGTGGCATCCTTAAGGAGAATAGTGGGACTGCTGAACGACAATGTATGTCAACTTAAACAGAGTGACAATGAGAAGAATGAATATTACAATATTTGTACAAGGGTGCAACAGAATATGTGGAGCGAAGTAGTAAAAAGGAGTCGTAATAAAGGGCAGGTAAGATGTCAAGAATTATCTGTGCAAGAAAATCAAAATTCGAGTGGGACTTACTCCACATCAACGATCAACAGGCGGAACACTCGCGAACGCAAGACATTTCCTGGTTCACCATTTCCCAGCTCGAATAATCCCTCAAGTAAAAGATCTCCCAGTACGTACAAAAACTCCAGTGAAAATAAAGCATGTGGAATCCCTACTAAGAACTGATTTTCTGTGTTTACGAGTGAAGACCCATTGTATACAGGTAGTGATGGAGCAGATAAATGAATATGAAGCTAAGAAATCCGCAAAAAAAGTGAACAAGATAAAGTGATATTGTTAGGGGACAGTCACGGACAAGGCATTAGCGAAAGAATAAAAGGGAAAAAACTCCAAGGTGTCTGTAATTGGTTTCGTGAAGCCGGGAACTGTTCTTGCTGATGTAATGGAAACTGTGTTATCAAATAATAAAGATCTGACGAAAAATGACAATATTATTGTAGTTGATGGTTCCAATGATGTAGCAAGAAATCAAGCTCAAAATGTTGTTGAAATATTACAAGAAACTTTACCAAAGCTCAGTCATACTAACGTTCTTGTCTGTACGCTGCCTCATCGACATGACCTTATTCAGTCATCCATACTGAACAAAATAGTAGATGAGACGAATAAGAAAATTATAAGTATATATAAACTTCATGAAAATGTTAAGGTATTTGATTTAAGCAAATGTCCACATGATTACCATACTAAACATGATCAGCATCTAAAGAGAAGAGGTAAAAATTATTTAGCAGAAAATCTAAATGATTTGATGAAAGTAAATTGGAGCACTGCAACTATAATGTTAACACAAGATGGAAATATGAAGAATGACACGTTGCCCAAATATAACTAATCTGTAGCAGAGTACAAAAATTATGCCATACAAAACAGCGAACTCAGGGAGAACGAAAATTTCAATGCTATTGGCATTACTAAAGGTGAATTTGGCCAGAACATAATAGGATTAGGACTTCATAGAACACAGACTTCTCAGATCAGAAGAACTGAACCCACACATATAAACAAAACTTTAAATGGTGTTATTGATAATATATTAACAAATCATCCACCTGATCGTTATAAGTCATCAGTGCTAGATCTAGGCAGTAATTATTACTTAGGTCAGATTCTAGTTCTCAAGGAATTTTTCCATAAACAATCATTTAACAATATTACAATTTCAAAACGACACTTCAGTGATTCGAACATAGAAGAATTCGTACACTTATTGGAACTTGGAAAATCTAAACACCAGTACAGTAGATCTCCTTTTTAAGAAATTCATCGCCAAATTTAAATTATATTTCGAAGTATCCTTTCCTAAAAAGCTAAAAAAGATTAATCATGACTACAGAAAACCTTGGATTACTGTAGGTATTATTATATCATGTAATAAGTTAAAACAACTTCATAGAAAAAGTAATACAGACGATAATTTTTGTAAACATTATGGGAAATACAAGAAAGTGTACAACAGCGTTCTCGCGGAAGCGAAGAAAATGAATTACAATATATTAATAAAAAAAAACGCTCCAAACAAAAATAAGATGACGTGGGGAATCATTAAACGAGAATCCCGTAATATAGACAAATCAAGAAAAAAAATATAGAATTAATCGATTCCAGTAATAATAATATTAATGATCCCAAATTCGTTGCAGAATATTTCAACAATTACTTCTCCAACATTGGAATTTGCGAATTTAATGATGCATCAGACCGGCTAGTAAAAAAAAACAATAGAAATGGCATTTCATTTATATCTAATATCCTGTTTCTAACGCCCACTACACCTCAAGAAGTCCTACGAGTAAATAAGAAGCTTAAGAATGCCACCTCTTGCGGATATGATGAAGTGTCAATGTCTGTTCTTAAAGAATCTGCACATATTACTGCATACACTTTAGCACATATCATAAATGAATCATTTAAAAAGGTATGTTTCCATACTATCTAAAAACAACCATTGTTAAACCTCTATTTAAAAAAGGAAACAAAAAAAAATCTTAAAAATTTTTCAATATCTCTCACTTCTGCGTTCTGAAAAATATTTGAAACCGTGATCTGTGATAAGATTAAAAGTCATCTCTCATGTAACAACGTAATATCACGGTCACAACATGGGTTTCTTGGTGGAAAATCAACTCAGACCGCACTATCAGATTTTCTTCAAGACATTATAAATGGGTTAGATAAGAAGGAAAATTCTTTTGGAATTTTTTGTGATCTAAGCAAAGCTTTTGATAGTGTCAACCACAAAATATTACTAAGTAAATTGTATCGTTATGGTATACGAGAAGAGTCCTTATCCTGGCTTGAATCTTATTTATTGAACAGAACACAGATAGTAAAAGTTAGTTATATTGACGAGAGAACGGGTTTAATCGTAAAAACTGTTTCCTCTCCGACAAAATTGAAAGTTGGAGTTCCACAAGGCTCTGTACTCGGACCACTAATGTTTTTAATATACATCAACGATCTTCCGCAGCATGTCACACAAGGTAATACAATTGTTTATGCGGATAATACAAATGTACTAATAAAGTCCGACATGATAAATATCCAACAACAGATTAACACAGCGATATCTCAATTGGAAACCTGGTTTCAAAATAATAAACTTAAATTAAACAGAGAAAAGACAAAATGCATTAATTTCCATAATAAACAACGAAAGATCAGTTGTATACAAAAATTAAATATATTGAATAAAGAAAATCCATGCTCTAAATCTACAAAATGCTAAGAAAACTATTTATTGAGCAATGCTTATATAATGTGGAAGAGTTTTTAGAATCTTAAATAAGTTCAAAGAGCAACTAAGTGGTACCTAGTATAATATTGATATTATATTCTTTGGAAATGTATCTGTATATAATTATTCTGTATTCATTGTTCCATACTATAAAAAAAGTTAACCACAAATAATTTGTACCTTGTATAATCCATTTGTTGTATTCTACGTAAAATGATTTTTTTAATCTTGTATTTTTGTGCATGTATTGTAAAATTCAATATTTATGTCAAAATTTCAATCATACTTAGAGGGTATGTGTAATATATGTTTATTGTGGGCTGTGTGTATGTACATCTGTGTTGCTTTGTTAAACTTTTTACCGTTAATATCATCACACCACCCAAAAATTTTTGACATGCCATGATTTCTAAATATTTACGTTTGTTTGGAATGTATATACTGTATATTGTTACAGGACTGACATGTTCTATACCAGTTTGCAATCTGTTCTATACCTGGTCCAATGAACGCAGATAAATTTGATCTAATCTAAAGCACAGTTCAAGTAACTTGAAATTTCGGTTGGCTTAACGCAGAAAGTTAGTCGCTGTTACTGATTGACATAACTTGGGTTAAAGTAATCGAATGCAGTTATTTATCATAACTTTTTTTTTTCAAAATTACCTACGTGCTGAGTTACATCAATTGACTGGATTTAAACTTTTCACGCACGTAGGTTGATGTAACCTTGCACTTACTAGGTTCTATATTTATCGACTCACTTCGTTACATCAGCAATTTTTTTCTTTTCGGTTGCTATGATAACCTTTAATTATTTTCCGTGAAGCAGGAGCTCAAAAACCTTTGAACATTCAGATTCGTAAAATGTATCCGATTAAAAATGTCTAGATTCGAAGACTTGTACAATTTAGTAATACCAAACCTAAATATATGTTTGAGTAGCTGAATATACAAATCATGAGTTTTCAATCTGTATATAAATACGGGTTTGGTAGAGCCAAATTATGATTTTTTTTCTATACTTCATTCGCACAACCTTTGCACCATAATTTAGTACAAGGCTAATAATTTCTTTAGTACTATGAACCGCAGTGAGTTGGAATTCAGTTCTGTTAAAACACAGGAAGCTATAATTTGACATGAAACAACCGGAAAACATTCTTATCTCCCAGATATACCATTTACCTTGCATTAATTTAGGTGCAGAGTTACCGCGAATGAACTGTAATTTATACATCATATCCATACACAAAAATGAACCAACTTCGTGTATCACTTACATGCATTTTAAAGGTGCAAAGGTATAAACAAACAGTTTTTTTTTACAAGTAAGTTGATATTATTAAGTTTTTTTTTGCTTTCCTAGGGAGAAAGTGCTTGCGGGAGCGGGCATAGAACCCCGGCTGTCTTAGTATTAGTCTTTCCGTAAAAAAAAACTTCAGTCACTACGACCGCCTATAGCTCCTCAAAGTTCCAATTTTACGGTCAGTAAACTTTATGTAGCAATAGTACATTACTATTAAGACTAGTAATGATAGTACAGTAGTAGTAGTAGTAGTAGTACGTTAACAGTAGAAATAGTACATTAATACCGAGCGGCCGTGGTTCAGTGGTAGAGCGTTGGCTTTGCATTCGGGAGGTCGTGAGTTCAATCACAGCGGCCGACCATCCTGACTGAGGTTTTTCCAGGTTTTTACTGGGATGGTACCTTCAATTTAGGCCCTAGCTGACACCTTCCCGTATCGTTTCCGCTCCTTTATCCCGGCCTGAGCCTTACATGCCTGAAGGGTTTAAATAAATGCAAGAATCCAAGTGCATTAATATAGATAAGTAGTATATTAACATTACTAGTAATAATACATTAGTAGCAGTGCATTAATAGTATTAGTATTACAATAGTGTTAGTAGCAATGGCAGTATTGTATTAATAGTAAATTTGTACTAGTAGAAATAGTTGTAGTAGTGAATTAGTAATCGTGCATGGATCGAAGTAACAGCAGCTGTAGTAAGTTGTGGTAACTGAACGGTTTGTTTATTTATTACATTCAATTATTTAACCTTTTAATGAGCCTTTGATTGTTTTGAAGAAGTAAGAGTACAGCACTTAGATCGTCAAATATTTTTCTCTTTATTGAGCTCAACAGAAGAGAAAAGAACATTAATTGCATTATGGCGTGTGCATGGTTTAAAACATTATAAGTATTTCACTTCAACGCAATGAAGAAAGTAGAAAATCAGAGAAAGAAAGAGTTAGTAAAAGATATGAAAGATTTGCGTAATAATCTTTTTTTAAAAGAAATGTATTCATCAAAGAGGAAATACAAAAAGAATGGTTAATTATGTTGAAACACAAATAAAAATACCAGTTTCATGTACAGAGATAAAATATAATTGCTTGTCATGGTATTGGAAGTGTTGGTAATACTAATAATTTTAGTAGTTCCAATATTGATGCTCTGAAGATAATACGAGGCTTGATTGAAAAGTAATGCCTCCATGGCTGTAACATTTTTTTTATTTTGTAACCAATTTTCAAAATTCTTTTTGTACCCGATAGCTACATCTATCCTCTATGTAACGTACTTGTTTCCTTTGTTTCCAGGTGTCGTTCTTTCCTATTGAAGAACATGGAGATTAGGCTGAAGCAGCGAGTCGCTATTGAGTTTCTCACACCTGAGGGTTGCAAGACTATCCAAATTCATCGTCGAATAACAGTTGTTTATGACGACGCTACCGTTGAAGTCGGTACGGTAAGACGGTGGACCAAGCAGTTGAAAGAAGCAAATTCGATTACCTCTAGTATGCATGATCAACCCCGTAGTGAACGACCTCTCACAGCATCAGATGACCAGAATCGAAATCGTGTCGACGAAATGATTCGCGCTAACCGTCAAATCAAACAGCGACAGATCGCTACTGAACTCAACATTCGCAAGAAAGAGTGCACTTTATGGTTACCGAGGTGCTGGGATATCGCAAGGTGTGTCTCTTTGGATCTCGTGGATGCCGACGCAAGAACACAAAATGCAGAGGAAGCAAGTTTGCCAGGATCTGTTGGCCCGGTACGAGCGTGAGAGTGAGACTTTTCTCCAGCTTATTCTCACGGGGGATGAATCATGCATGGGCGCATCATTTTGACTCCGAGAACAAACGACAATCGATTGTGTACCGCCACAGCACATCTCCATGTCCCAAAAAGTTCAAGGTAAGACATGATGACTATTTTGGGATTTCAAAATGTTGTGCCCATTGACTTCTTGGAACAAGGAATCACGAAACGCTCTCAAAGCTACGTGAAAACGTTGGAGAAGCTCCGCGCACGGTTGCGTCTCGTCCGAAAGGATTTTGATCTTTTTCTGCAGCACGACAACGCCCATCCGTACAAGACATGCGACATAAAAGAGTCGTTGCACCTCCTGCAGTTCAAGGAGGTTCTACCGCACCCACTATACAGCCCCGACCTTGCACATTGCGACTTTCGCCTTTTCTTAAAGATAAAAGAGCACCTTAAGGGACAGCACTTTCGTTCTGACGACGAGGTGAAAGCTACCATTCAATCCTGGTATTGATAACAACCATAGAAATTCTTCTCCGATGGCTTTGCCCGACCAGTCACGCGTTGACGCAAGTGCATGGAAAGGGATGAGGACTATGTCGAAAAGTAAATAGTGCATTACATAGAGGACAAATGTAGCTATCAACTACAAAAAGGATTTTGAAAATCGGTTAACAAATAAAAAAAAAACGTTACAGACATGGAGGCATTACTTTTCAATTAACCCTCGCAATTTTGGAATATTACAAATGTTATTAGACTAGCAAAGACTTGTAAGTGTTACGATATTTTTGTGTATGGTAAAATTACAATAAGGTAACAAGAACGCAAACAATTGTTTGTACCATTAAAATGGAAAAATGGCATTTGAAGTGCACTTAGTCACAACGTTTTCGTTGTGTACATCACACGAAGTGTAAAGTATTATTTTCTTTCTTTCCTTTTCTTTCTTTTTTTTTTTTTAAATAAAGTAGAATACTTTAATACGTTGTAATTTAGTTGATTATAATAAGTCGTTACTAGTTGTAGCAGTAACAGCAAAAGCAGTTATGAACAACTTTGAATGAAAGGGAGAATAAGGTTAGGCCATCTTCCATTTTCAAATATGGTCATTTTATTTTCAAGTGTTTTTTTTTAAAGCATGTATTTGCAATTCAACGTCAGAATAAATATATGATATGAGCGTGTGAAACAGGACATTTAATTCTAAGTATTCCTGTAAATATAGCAGATATTCTGTGCTTTCAGAACATGTAATCTAGTTTGATATTTTTCGGAGGCCTATGTAGCCGAAATGATAAGATTATGACAAAAAGAATATTTCAGCTAGAGTCAGGTACAGTAATTTGGCAGTTTGTTGTACAAAACGTAGTATTTTTATCTGTTTTTATAGTGCACTGATCTTGGCCGTGGGAGATCTCAACATCAGTAGAGATTGAAGCGAATTTTCCACTTGTACGTGTCAAATGTGGAACCATACAACACTAGATTTCTTAGCAGCAACCTTATAACATATGTAGCTAATTTCTAAACTTAACCACGAATAAATCTGAGCTTCTATACATGTTATGTCCTTGTAAAGGGCTACATACTTATTGAGATAATCGCGGACATTCTTTTTGTAGTATTTTTTTCTTTCTTCAAGCAATTCAATTTTCATCTTTATTCTTTCATATTTGCGTTTTCACCTTCAACGAAATTGATTAAAGTGTTTATCATCCACCCCCACCCCCCCTCCTCGCCCCCTTGCTCTTTCTTTTCAGTTTGCGACTTGGCCTTAAATTATGAAACAATGATGCTCTCGTCTCGTTTCTGGTCGTCGCAAACGACCTTGCTCCACCGCAACGTAAGACTCATTATGAGGTCTTTTGAGATAACAGAACGCAACTAACGCTTCCATAATATTTGCATTACAAACACTCGAGGTCAAACACTGAATAAGAAAATTAATTTTTATTTGCTATCTTCCTGAACAAATACAGTTCATATATACTATTTTGTTCCGTATTTAATTGAAGAAGATTTATCTTGCTTTGAAAGGATTATTCTATTGCCGCTTACATTTTGTTTTGGACTGTCCAATTAATAGCGAAGGTTAAGCGTATTGATGATATCTCTCCTCTTTATCTCAAGATGACAATTTCCTCAAAAATTTTTGTTCGTAAACAAGGAAGTAAATGAGTTTTGGTATTCAATACTAACCTTCCGTATAAATCAACAGGTTAAATTACAGAAAAGGGTTGACATAAAAATTGCGTTATTGTTTTCTCAAACTAGTATTGGTTATGCCTAACAATCACACCTCCCGTTGAATTTTAGTTACTGACTTTTTTTTTACTTTAAAGACATGTAGTGTAAAGGATTGTCAAAGTGGTTAGCACGCTCGCATACTGTGTTTATATTCAAGGGTTCTAGTCTTGCGATGTGACGGTTCATTTAAATGGAGTGGTTCGGAGTCCACTTTTCCAAAAATTGTAGGTCCCGTCCTTAGAACCTAACCAGCTCGTTAATAAGAAATTAATCATTAACATTTTGATAATTTTGTAGTACCGTAATTTCAACTGATATTATCAATCTTTAGGCAACTTTGGCTCAGGTCTTTGATTTTTGTAGTAGATTGTTTCACGACGTTGTACAAGATACAACAAGAAAAATCTATCATACTTCATCAATTTTTTTGAAAACAATTTATTTCCGGAACAAATCCAGTTTAGGTTACACTAACTAACGTAACAATTCAAAAGCCAACAAAGCACTGGAACACATCAACTAAAGATGCGCTTTTTAGCCAGAACGTTAATCAAATTCTAGAGCCTGTTTTTCTAATTCTAGAACGTTTATCGAATTCTAAGACAAAATTAAAACGAATATATTTTTGTGTTACAAAATATCCATAAATTAAAAAGTATACCATTTCCTGTCTAACAGGAAGATGAACATTATTATATCTTATTTCTCTGTAGCGAAACAAATTGATGTATTCTCATTTCAGTATTCGCGCAAATTAAAATGTAGTTCAATTATATTTCTCATCATTCTAAAATTATATTTATTCTTTCTCTACAATTATGCCATTAAAATCTTTGCATCGTATCTCTACAATATTAAAATTTTACATTTCTTTATGCACTTAAATGATTGTGTAAAGTCCATAAAATACGAAAATACACACATACAAAGTCATGCTTCTTTTTTAAATATATATATATGCAACAGAAATGGCTGTGTTTTAATCCAAAATTAAAATTCCGTTACTAAACAAGATTAATCCTTGCACTATTTTAATTCAAAACTTAATTAATTTATAACTCCTGTCGTGCGCTCACATAATAATAATAAAAAAGCAGTGTTTTTTAAGTGCAACACGAGAAGTATATTAGTCTGTGCTGTAGTGAGGCAAACTAAATAATTAATTACCCTTGTACTGTAATTATTGAAAATGTGAAATAAAAAAAAAACATATATGTTAAATTTGGCTACTTTCTTTACAGGTGTATATCAAAGATTTAATTTCACACAAATCTACACACACGCACATACACTCACGCTTCCGTTATCTACATCTGAAATATTAGTTTATTTTCAAATATACCTGTAAAACAAGTTTTGTTTTTAAAAAAGTATGAATTGTGTGTGTTTAGTCAATTTTATTTAGTATTTTGATAGTATGTTTATATATATATATATATATATATATATATATATATAT
>JAGDQP010003570.1:51512-92677 GCA_022664845.1 Lepisma saccharinum
ATAGTATGTTTATATATATATATATATATATATATATATATATATATATATATATATATATAAACATTGTCCTCGAAACACTGTCTCTTTTTCTAAATTCAAATTCAAATTCAAAAGGAAATTTTAAATTATTTTATATATCAATTCATGCTCACAAGATACAATGTAAATGTCTAATTGAGTTCTTAATTATATTATTAATAAATATTTAGTGTACAAAACTATTGTTAGACATTAGTTGTTCCTCATACTTTTGAAAATGGAACAATCATTACTTTATTGGCTTTTTTTTTTTCAAATTTAATAAAGACGAGGATTTATCGAATGTTTTAGGCACGTAAAAACATGTCCGGTAAAAAGAAAAGCAATATTAAATAAATATACGACCTCATATCTATATACCGATACGTATTATTAAATTAAAAAAAAAAAGAATTATTTCTAGTTGCACGTTAAGTGATAATATCATCTGCGTGTCAATACATCTATGAACAAACAAAATTCATCTTTTTTTTTTTACCAGAATGTATAATTTTAAAATATACAAAATAAAAATAAAAACATATTAATACTGAATTACTTAATTAGGTCAATAGTGATAGTCACAAGAACGCCGAAGTTTTTTTTTTCTAGAAGAAGGGATATATTACTATATTTTATATGGACACCATCAAATACATACTATTAATACATTTTGTGTTTTTTTTATTACTATTTAAATTAATATATTTCCTTGATATGCTTTATTATTGTTCAAATATGCTCTTGGATTGCAACCGATTTCGCAAGATAGCCACTGCATACCACAGTCCATAAATGCAGCCTTAACCCACTTAGTCGTTAGCAAGAAGGAAAAAAAAATATAAAGAAAAACTAAAAAAACACACACACATTTATTTGTATTTTCTGCTTTACATTCGCTTTTTTAATTTTTTTTTCGTAAATGTGAAAATTTTATTAAATATATAAATAAAACTGCAGAAAAATTAAAATGTAGATGAATAAATACCTCTTATTATATTATTCGAGATCAGATGAAATGCAAGTTACTCATAATGCTTCCGACAACCGACAAGCTTTGTTATTTTGAGACAGCAAAACAAGAGATCGATTGCTTGCCGTGACGATCATGCGCATATAATACTTGTTTTGTAATAATAATAGTAATATTTTTTATTTATGTATTTATTTCCCCATTATTTTTTTAAAAAATAATTTATTTGTTTACTAATATTAATAATAATCATAATTTGTAAATTCAATCTTCTGGTTTGGATTTCAAAATAGAACCTATTCAGGGAAAATTATTTTGTCCCCTCCCTACCAAAAAAGAGAGCATGAAATTAGTTCCCAACTAAAAACGAAGGCTATTCGTAATTTCATTATTTGTTATTGTAACTTTCAATTTTTAATATTAAAATATTTATAGGTGTTATTCGAAAAAGAAAAAATAAGTGATGCGGAGTTCAGTTCATTCCTGCACATGTGTCGTTGGAAACATCTCGACCAGGACTTTCGAACGACACCTCAACCTAGCCGAGTTGAAATTTGTCGGAGAACGGACGGACAAAAAGTATCTATACCACTGTTTCTCAACATTTTATACTCACAGGTCGGCAAATTACAAGAGAAAACTTTCAAGGACCGGCTACAAAATGTGTTGTATAATTAATTTGCCGCGGGCCGGCACAATAGTTTCACGGATCTCTGGTTGAAAACCATTGATCTATATAGTTTAGAACTCACCTCGCCGAGACCTTTGGAAAGACATCTCAATCACATTCGTAGCCCTAGCAGTTCCTGAGTTGACAGTTGTCGACAAACTTGACCAACGCAGGTTTGAACTCGTATTGCCAAGACATTTCGAACGACACCTCAATCACCTCCTCAGCACTAATAGTTCCTGAGTTGAAAGTTGACAGACAGACAGACAGCTGTATACCCGCGTATACCCTCCATTACATCCCTGGACAGAGCAGATCTTTACAACTTTGAACTAGCTTCACAGATAGGCTATGTCCTAAAATTTATCCTACGATTAAGTTACGAGCGCTGTGAATCACATGGTGAGAGTATAACCTGATGGGTGATATAATCTTGTTATGTGGTATCATCAATTTTAATTTACTTAAAATCAGGGCTCAAAATGGACCGGAGCAAACCGGAATGGCTGGAACCTTCCTGTTCCGTTTCGTCAATATGGTAAACATAGAGAAAAGACTACAATATTGTGTTAACGAAGATAAAGCGTTCCGTTTCGTGCAATTTTCCATTTCGAGCCCTGCTTAAAATTATTTAGTCTTCTTGCGAGTTCCAAAAGTTACGCCTCTTCAAGAAATATGTTTGGACTGCAAACTCCATGAAAACTAGTAGTAAAGGAAGTCAGTATCCGAAAGTTACAATACACCCGCCAAGACGAAAAAAATAATCCGTGGCGATAAAGACGTTTGATCTGAATGAGACGAACCAGTAAACATCGTTTACACCGATTAGACAGAAATCTGCTCATTAATTTTTCACTTTGACTTGCCGCGATTCAATAAGAATTAACGTTAATCTGTATACAAGAACCCTGACTTCAAATGAGTTTTGAGTTGACTTGTAAACCACACAGCGCATTGCTTCAGACATACGGACAGCTTGTACCGGTAACATTCAGTGACTTTACCACATTGACTTCGGTACAGAAAACCTTACATAAATTTCATGCATTGTCGTTGCTAAAAAAAACCTGTCCTATGAAGTCATAGCCTACGTTGAAAAATGCAATACGTTTAAAAAAACACACATACAAACGAAATTAGTTTCATATAGTCAACTGCGGGTTAAGTTAATAACTAGTGTCGTGAAGATGACGTATTTTTCTTAACCATCTTCAGAGTAGTTCTTTTGACTAAAATGTCTTCAAAGTTTCACGAAGAGGAATGCCAACATGGTATTTCCAATAAAAATAAAAATCGGATTCACCTTTTTTCTTCTCGGATTGTACGCACATTGGACATTGGAGGTGTAGTTTCGACACCCTGTATAAACTCACCACCCTGACAGCTTTACCAGAGCTTTCGTCATTTTATCTTGCACATGCCGGGTTTCCATATTATCGGACTGCTTAGACCATTAAGACAGCTGTCGAGTACAGCTACTTAATTAAACAAATCTTAGCGGGACGAAGGAATAAAATTAAAATTTTCCGTTAATCAAGTATAGGGAGCACTATTAAAACTCGTATTTGTAAAGCAAAGTTCAATTCGATCTACAATGTATTCCACGTCATCCAGTACCGGTTTCCAAGTTTGAAGTAAGTCCCAAGTATATGTAAAGTTTGGCAATCCTGTCTAAGTGCTAGCACCATACATATTGAGAGGACTCATCCGAAAATTGCGTGTTAAAAGACCACCGTTGACGAAAGTTAGCCTTGAGGTAAAAATGAACGAAGGTGAACGCAGAAAATAAACAGTCTCGAGTAAAAAAAAAAAATCGTCCTTGCACTTTGCTTAGAACTGCATTATATACAGTTTGCGAAGGTCGATTCTATAGGCCTACCCTAAAATTAAAATAGTCTGGTTCACTGTTATGTAATCTTTCGCCAAATTTCCAAGACAGCCACACTTTAGTGTTTAACAATCATCCTAGGCTTCGAAGGAAGAACGGGACCTCCGAGGCCGGTCTGGTGACAGAGCGCCAAGGTGAAAGTGGTTCATCTTATTATATACGTCCGAAAAGCGTGATTTATCTTTGAAGAATAAAAAAAATAAAATAAAGAAGGCACATAGATGCCTTTTGTCGTAGAGGAAAATGAGGAAAAAGTGCAATCATTTAAAAAAAAAAAAACTTGTTAACTTTTAATATAATTATAGGCGAACAAACAAACAAAATTAAAAACACACAAACTTAAATCTGCAAAATTGTGCGAAGATAGTTTCGTGTAAACATTGAAGGTAGATGGCGGTGCTGTGTCTTAGGGCGATGAAACAGACAACTTGTGTTGTTTAAGAGCAAAATAACTTACTGTTGATAACTGCATGTTGCCAGTTACGCACCTTGTAGCATACTAAACAGACAAGCACGATTGGCGAGTGTCAGTACTTGTGTGTGGCTTGATCGCGTGACAATATTGTGGACGATTAGTTTCGATCCATGCATAGGGTACTAACACTATCCTTTCCCTTGGCCATTACTAGTTAACGTTTATTAATCCATAACCGACCTTTCCCAATACAAAAAGGTATGATCCAGTAAAGCTCTTTTAAAAGATTCGATTTCTTCGTTCTTCCAAACAATGACATAATAATTTCATAACTTTGTTCAACACATGATTATTTGAGTAGTTCGCGAAGCAATTCTTTTTTCTTCTTCTTTTTTTTTCCTATTTGACATTTCCCCGTCACTTTTCTCCCCTCTCTTAAAAGTGGTAAACCGACTCTGACCTCGCTCTGAGACGAGTCTCAGAATAACACGACAGTGTTGCAAACAAACCGTTCTAAAAATACTCGAAAAATGCAGACGATCTTCCTTCCTAGTCAAGGATGAGTGAGATATTTTCTGGAAAATAAGGTTCTTTTAAATGTTGTTGTTATTCTGCTCTAGCTAAATATCTAACGAATTCATTTCAAATAGAGTAACGGAGGTCTCTAAAATGTTTTGGAGAAACAAATTAAAATTGAAAAAAAAAGGATCTCTTTTTTTTCTCTGCTATTGGAGAGAAAGAAATATTGTAAATGAAAGAATAAGATTGATTTATTTATTTACACAAGTAACTATGTCCTACGAACGTCACCAGTGTGAGGGATCACGTCTCTAGGCAAACACTTCCGGGGGCAGATTTATTGTCCCATAGCAATAAGAGATACATATTAGATATCTATAGAGCTAGATCACATCTAAATAGCCGCAATATCTATTAGACATATAATGGATATCTAAACAAAATATTCAAAACTCCGCGTTATGGCAATATCTATTATATGTCTACTAGATATATCTTTCATACATTGCAGAATTTTAACGGAAGACGTTGGCCCTCTGGAATACAGCGCTGCGTGCCCAGAGATTACTTAAATATGTGCTATCTGACTGAAGGTGCTTAGAGGGTAGTCCTATTTGAGGGATAAAAAAATAATGAAAATGAGGATGGAGCTACGCCACACGCACTAGCAAATGTATTACATGCATCTAGATATGAATAGATGCGTATAAAGGTAAGATATCTATTATAAATCTATTATACGTATAACTAACGTAGTTTTATTTTAGATATCTATCCTTCGTATGGTATGTATATGTGTTATGTGAGTTGTTTAGATGTGTATGTTTCAAATGTGCTGGGAAAAGCAATCCAACACATTCAAAGTAGCATATTCTAATATTCAGTTCATAGCATTTTAATAGTGGAAAAAGGGGTGTGAAAAGGGGAAAAGATGTAACAGAAAGCATGTATATAACTTGTTCTAGTAAACAATGTGAGTTAATTGTCCTAATTAAGGAGTTCGTATTCTCAATGGCTAAATTTGCACCCAAAACCGGACTTGTTTAAATAATCTGCTACACAAAATTAATTTTAAACCCATAATATTTAAGAGGTTATTTTATCACTATGAGCAAATACTACAGATTTGTCAATAATGAAAAGTAACTTGATCTGACTAATTTCCAAAGGTTCAAAGATTTTTTTGTTGTGTTTTGTCATAATCTCATCTATTTCATCTTGTACAGAAATAAAACCGCTTTCTCCATTGCTATCAACAGGCATGCACTGTTATTCATCACGCATACTGTGTTGCGGTACAGCGTCTAAGTCATTAGAAATGAAAAGGAGAGGAGGGGGGAGGAAATAGGCGCCATCGGCTCAATTCAACCGGTTTATGCCGGAAAACAAAGCAAGAGTATGCAACATTGTGCACACGGGAATCGATCAGTTGAAAATCTTCAAGGCCGTTGTCCCTGCGCACTGACAAACTGCGTCACAGCAAGAGGAAGAGTGGGTTAGGTCAAGGTAAGGACGGGACGCGATAACTGGAGAAATATTGAGGGTTCAAGGGTTGAAGTGACAGCACTCGGTTGGCTCCAGTTTTACACATACATATATATAAAATACTCACTCACCCCTTTCGCCCAGTCCGCATTTCTAGCAAATAGACACTTGTAAAAGTTCCTGAATGCATATTTAAAACACTGCTGTTTGTACGTAATGCTGAAATTTTAAATGAGAATGTAGGCAACCAGAGGAAAAATACGCTGAATTGTTTTTAATTATTGACTTCATTTAGTGTGAAGCTTCTTTCACCTTCGACTTTTTCAAATGTTGTGTAAGCAGAAATAAATTAAGTAAAACTTAGGTGAAACAATTTCCCTATGCCTGCCTGCTATGACTATTAAAAAAACGAAAAACAATGGTGGCAGGATAAAACTGTCTAGATATTTCAAAAGCTTTCGATTCAATAAAACACGAGTTACTTTTATCCATAAATTCAACATAGACTCAAAATTCATAATCCAATAAAAATACTTCTTTCTTCCCATTCATGTTATAGAGTTCAAGAGAATATTCTTATATCTTAATCTGATTCACAAATAGGTTTCCTGTCCTTTCTGGCATGCCTCAGGGTAGCTTCTTAGGTCCTTTATACAATAAGCTGTACATGAATGAAGTGACATGTGCGATCGATACAAGTTAGATTAAGGTCTTCCTTTGGCGAATACTCTTCCGGAATAGGTTAGGTAGCAGGTAAAGCCTTTTTAGAAGGTACATTCCTGGCATTTGTCTGCTTGGACTCAGAAAAGTCCTTAAAAACGCCAGTCAAAATGGCCGGCGTATGAAGAACTCGAACCCAGTGTTTCTCACAAATCAACAATCGTAAGCATTAGATATGGGAAGGGGGTAACGTTGTCGTTCAGGAAACTCCAACGTGATTTGCAGGACGGGATTTAGACTTGCTGTCTCTAAGCTCTCTAAGCTATACAGGGTGTTTCAAAAGTATTAGTTCTAGAATAAAAAAGAAAACAGTTCATTTGGAAAAACTGTGACACATGCGTAGTTTCGGCGTTACAGGCACCTAAGTGCTGATTAGTCTCGTCTAAAATGACGTCAAGTCTCAACCAATAATGACTCAGGACGTGTCGACATAGCAAATCACAAACAAATTCGTGTCCAGAAAAAAAATGACAATCAAAGTTGTTTGAGCAAAGTTCACACTTAAACTAAAAAAAAAGAACCTAACTCAACAGCTTGATTCGATATCTAATAAGAAGTCTTGGTATACCAGGCGACTTCCACTCAAAAAAAGATATGATGAGGTCAACTTAACGACTCCCAAATCACCGATTTATCTGTTTCTCGAGACCGAAGTTCTCGACTTCTTAATACAGGTAACTTCCCAGTTGGTAATTCACAATACTGGATCAACATATCGAAACTGGGAGACCCATACCCAGGATCGAAACCGAAACCGATAGCGTTATAAGAACTTTGATAAGCTCTTGAATCTAGAACAGGTCGGTATTAAAAAAATAAGTTCTATAAACTTTTTTTTTCCCGCTCTACAACAACATAACGATCAAAATAATCTACTATTCGTTGAATTTATTGCGCAAGCTGGTTACGAAACACAAATAGAGAAATTAAAGATGCGGCAAAATGTTCTAAACTAGTTCGCACACCATATCATTGAAAAGTTTCCTCTTAAATAATAGATCAGAAACATAACTAGACAATAAGCAACATCACTATTCTTCATATTGCATTTTCCATACATACACAACTATTATTTATGTTTTGCCGCTGCTTTCCTGTCCTATCCCAATGTATGCGAAAGCGTGGTCATTAATATTCATAAAAGCACTTTGTTGTCATTTTCTATACTGCTTTTTTTTTTCTCTCAACTCCAGATCTTTTAGCAATTCTGAGTATGGATATATTGAAATGTATATCACAAATGTACTGTTAGCGCCATTTGTATTTATTATTACTAGTTATATTGGAACGGACAAATGTGTATATATTAACACGTGTAGAACTTTTTCTTTCTGTTTACGTAACACTTTCTGGACAGAATTACAAAATATGTCGGTCATTATTTATCATCAACATGAAACATCAAAAAGAAAGAGGGGAAATGAAAGAATTAGTTCAATTGTAGCTTGTAACTGGTTATTACCAGAACAGACCAATAATGCTAATCAATTCTCACGAATGTCAATACCAATAGCACTTTGAAACAAAACGTTACGTACTATATAACTTTACCAAACCTTACATAACATTACCTAATATAATCTTGCATAATGTTACCTGTTATAACCTTAACTAACATAACGTTACCTTACTTAATCTAATATTACCCAATTTAACTTAACGTTACCTAATATAACCTCAATTAGTTAACACGTTACTAAACGCTAACCTAACCTAACCTAAAATAACATTCCGTAATATAATCTAACTTAATATAACGTTACCTAATATAACCTCAACTTAAGCTAGCACAATGTTAACTAATACTATAACCTAAGCTGACACAACGTTACTGATTATAACCTTACCTAAACTAACATAATCTCACCTAACCTAAGGAACATTATCTAATGTAACCTTACCTAACCTAAACGTTACATAATATAACGTTATCTACCACAACTTTGACAAATAAAAGCACCTCTAACTTAGCACAAAGTTACTTAACTGAAGAGTTATTTCCTGGCCAAAGTAACGTGGCCGGAGTTGTTACTAAGATGTAGCGATAAAAAAAAAAAAATATCAAAAGATATCTTGTTAATCGTAATTATTACCATAGGACAAAATTGTCAGAACTCCAATAATTTTGATGGTGGGAGGACAATAAGATCCCAAGCTCTTGTTTTTACTCTGGCTGACTTTCTCAACAAATTGTTATATCGATTTACGGGATCTTTTCATAGATCTTTGATTCTGCAATGACAACAGATGACGCCGCGGCGAACTGTATGATATTCAACTGGTTAAGTGCAAGTTCTTACATTATTTACATTTGAGTTTTGACTCACTCTTGCTACATCCTACACTGTACTCTGCATATCTGAATCCTAAATTTTATCATGCAGTTTTCTACTTAACTTGTAGCAATTATTATTATTATTAATAATAATAATAATAACGATAAGATATTGAACGGTGGGCGAAAAAAATATAAACTTTGTTGTAAATATATTTTGAGTATATTAATTGGATTTCATGAAACTTGAAAACACAGTAGAGTCGTGTATTTCCTTTAAAAAAAAAAACGAACAAAAATCCTATTATTATTATTATTATTATTAGGCAGGTAGAAAAGTTACATTTGAAATATTTTTCACTATTTTTTTAGATTTTTTTTTTTTCGTCCACTGCGCAATATGTAAAACATTAAAAAGCACGTCTAGATGGAGTAGATATGTGTCCTTACCTGTCTCATGATTTAGAGACGGCCTGACGTAAGCAATCGATCCATGTTAGCAGCTCGGTGATTGGCCGACTGCCCTCTCACCTTCACCCTGCAACAAAATGAGAAGGAAAGTGAATATATTAAAAGCGAAAACACTTTCCATCCATCCTTTTTTTTTTCTACCATAAGCTGAAGGTAAGTAAATGGATGAATGATCTAGTTTCTTTTAATGGAAACTATTATAATTGAAAGTGAATCGATATTTTCATTGTATGTGATAATAATTTGTTTCGGCGCGAGGCATTGTGGGTCAATCTACAAAGTTATTCAGCACTGAGTTAAGATCTCAAAAAAGCAGTGTTATGGCTGTCAGGGTATGGTAAACCGATTTGCCATTGCCTTCCATTGAGTGAATTGGATGTCCTAAGCACGGAACCTACAGCTTATAAAGGTTTCCGAATTACTTGTGACCCCATCAGTTATCAAACCTGGAACCCTTTGATTTCAATACAGCAACGGTTATCATTAACCCACTGGGAACATTAAATCTTGAATAATTGTTAATAAACAGGAATTAACCGGAGTGTGTTTACGTAGGAATGTTTAGGTTCGGCCGTCACATGTCACGTGATACCAGTGATTGCAATGATTACATCTTGGAAGTATCTGTTCTGACATTTAATCGCGTTACGGAATGTCTGAATCGAATTTCGGAACTTGTAGAGAATTCTCTAAATTATAAACACTCCATAAAGGGGGGAGGGAGGGGCTTTGGCTCTTCTTTTTTCTATAGAGGATAAAAAAAACTAACCCGCTTTTAATTCTTTTAATTTTATTTTATTCATCCGTCCGTAACGGAGGCAAGCGCCGCATCCGAAATAGAGAAAACTTGTTTTCAGGTTTAGGATCAGTAGCCTCGTTTCATCCGGCCGTTTTGAATCTAGTGTGTCTGAAAGTGGCATGTCCTTTTTCATTAGATTAGCTGTCACCATTTTAACATTACACACTAGTTTCACTATACGATCTTCAGTACAGTGTCATCGAGTCGACCCTAAGTTGACTAACAACAGAGTTTTTCTGTAAGAAGTAAGAGCACTATAGACACAGAGTTTTCCCATAAAAATGATAACCAGGGATTCTGCCAGGATTTTCAGTTTAGGGGGAGGGATAAAGACAAAATTGGGAGGGTGTAAGTAGACTTTTGTAATCTAATGATTTTCTCGCCGTAAAAAAAAAATAATGTTGTGGATCTGCTAGTGAATTTGAGAGGGTGACACGCCACCATTGGAAGAAATCTGGCAGAATCACTGATGATAACCATAATAAAGCATTCGAACGACAAAGGAGGAGAACTGGGTCGATTCTTAGTCATGGAATGATACATTTTTAGTGCATTTCCCTTTTGAAAATGAAAGTATTTCGTTTGGATATAAAGAGGCGTGAGAGTTAAGGACGAACCCTTGAAGAATTACACCAATATGTATATTATATAAACTGACATTAAAATATGGGTATAAGGATATGATTTTACTTACGAATAAAATTCCAAGTTGTCTCTTCCAATGCAAGGAAATTGTCACCTTGTACTTTTCAAGTACGACCAAAAACAATCTAAAAACTGATCGCTGTTTTTACTTCCTGAAGTTTGATGTCTCAGTAAAACAGTACTTTCATTAGTAGATGAATAAAATGTTGCCTTTAACAATCTCCAAAAAGAAGAAAAGTCGAAGCTGAGTTCACTATGATTATATTCCCGATCTCCAGATTTGTTTATATTTCTTAATATCTTCCACAACAATAACAACAAACACCGCACTGTCACCACGTGTTAGAATAAGAACAACATAACCAAACAAATGAAGATTCAGTTATGGATGTTTTCAAAACTACTACGAAAATCGATATGAACTTGTTTTTCGCTTTCAACGCATCACACATCCAAACACACACTTCTTATGCTATTTGCAGAATACTGAACAAATTGTGTTTGTGCTTTACTTAAACTAGTAGCCTTGGAAGTGTGTCATTAGAGATAGGTCAGTGACAGTTGTTTCAAGTTCACTCAAAGAGATAATTTTCTTCCTCTTCTGCCGTTGATTTGATATTCTTTTTAAGTTGGAGAAACTGATTAGATAATTTAAAAAAAAGTACTCATGAAAAAAAAATGCAACGTGTATAAAAAAAGGTTTAAGGTTATGACGTATAATACACTTTGAAAGATATCACCTTTACAAATTGTAAAATAATATATACTCTAAAATATGAACGTATGTAAAGATATTAGACTTAAACTTATACTTGAATTGACGTACGAAGTACGTCATAGAAGTTGTCTACTGATAGAAACATACACGTGATTTACAGAATACATATATTCGCTGATTAATAATACTGAATGAAAAGCCTGACAATTTTTGAAAGTACGTAAATATATTTTTTTTTCTAACAGGTTAAAAGGGCAAGTATAGTCACGTCAACTGACCAAAATATTATCCCTCATTTTTACGCCGTATTTATTTCAATTGCATTCAGAATTGTCTTCAGCTGGATGCTGATAATAGCCATGAATTTGTTTTGTACAGTTGTTACTGAAGAACATGGAATGTACATGTTTGAAATAATAATAATAATAAACTTTACAACTGAAGAGTATGATTTCAAACCTCACTAAGCGTTTCTTAAAAATATTAGTGCGTTGATTTGTACTGCAGGAACTCATTTCTACTCTATAATTGCCGCTAATTCTAAAACTTGCTTTGCACCGTTTTATAGATCTTGAATTTGAGAATTCGCCAGTTTTTGCTACATTATTTTTTTACAATTTTTGAAAAATATTTGAAAATGGACTCAGCGATTTTTGGAATCATACGCTTCAATTATGGGCTGAAGTGACAGCTCCAGCTCGTCCTTCACAAATTGGAGGATGACGCCCCTTGGCGAGCATTCTTAAGGAACAGAAATGGAGAATGTTGTGCTCGGAGCTTCTATATTGAGAGTACTATCTTGGCGTTCACTGATGGAACTGAGTGAAACCCTGGAAACTTTATTCAAGATGGCCAGCATGAGCGTACCAGCGCCGCCTCCCCAATGGGATCGATTAATGATAATCATAATAATAACAATAACATATTGATAAATTGAATGAGGACTTACGAAGAATTGTTCAGTGGTCAAATGATAACGGTCTGAAATTGAATCCATCTAAATCTCAATGTCTACGTACAGCTTCTAAAGCAATTCTTTCATCTCTTAACTCTTCTTCCTCTCCCAACGTCTTTCTAGATGGAATGATAATTCCTTCCTCGCACACCGTAAAAAATTTAGGTTTTATTTGTAATGAACATTTAACTCGGACGGAATACGTTAGTACTGTCTCTAAAAAGGCCTTTGCAACTTTACATTCTTTGAGCAGACTTAAAAATTTTCTTACCATCTCCCTTAAGAAAATGCTTGTTCAGGCCTTAGTAATGCCTCATGTGGATTATTGCAACGTAGTGCTTGCCAACCTGGATGATGTACACACGTACCGGCTACAGCGCATTCAAAATGCTTCAGTGCGTTTTATATTTAATCTTAAACATTATGATCATCTAACATCTTATTTCAATAGGCTGCAATGGTTAAAAGTCTCACAACGACTGGAGTGGCATTCTTTAGTGCTTCTATTTAAAATTCTACGCGATCGGCAACCTTCCTATCTTTTGCAACGTTTTAAGTTCCTAAGCGATCATCACAACCGTGACACTAGGTCTGGCGCAAACCTATTACTTTCTATTCCTCACCATAACTCATCCTTTTATTCGAAGTCCTATACAGTTTCTGTATCCCGTAAGTGGAACGGACTGCCAATTTCCATCAGAGACTCAACTTCATTAACAAGTTTTAAATCTATGCTTTACAGCTACCTCTTAGAGCAACACAACTAAGATGTGTTTGAATAGTATTCTCTCAAATCGTCAATTTATATCAAATAAATACTAGTATCCCTTTAGCTGTCAACGTAAATTTAATTGTAAGTCGATAATGCTAGTTTATATAAATTCTCATGGTGCTCATGGCATTCCATTTATACCTATATTTTTCGTGTGTGTGTGTGTGTGTGTGTGTGTGTGTGTGTGTGTATGTGGTTAGTGAACTTTAGATTATCTAAAATCTGTAGTGTAGATAAGTTTTTGTTTTGTTTCGTCTCTTTTAGTTTTTGCTTTATATTGTTTACATTTATGAATTTCGTTGTATTATAGTAGTGTTTCTCTTCCATCTTATAGTAGTGTTTACCGAAACTGTTAATTACTCTCTTTGTATTCATGGTTCAGTGGTAGAAATGGCCGTATGGCCCTTAACTTCAACATGTAAAACAAGACGTAAATAAATAAATAAATAAAATAATAGAGGCGTTTCCATGTTTTATATTCCAGGAAAAAGCACTTCGCAGAAATAGGCTAGTGCTAAGACGCTCTAATTTTCGCTATTCACTGTGGAAACATAATTTTAAGTTTAAATTTCGTTTAAGTAATACAACAGACAGAGGGTACAGGATGGTAGAGAGACAGAGGTGAAAATCTTATAAAGGTTGCTGAGTTTTCATCTCGCGAATATTACCTTTCCGCTGAGAGCATCGTTATGTTTTCTTAAAGGTTAGTATATTCCCAATATGACCACACCGCGGCGCCACAAGTACTCGTTCAATAAGAGAGAAGTTCTTTTATTTTTTCTAACTCAGTGAAGCACGGTAAAAAGAAAAAAAAGGATACCGCTGTTAGCCTGGGTCAGGGTCTTTTATCACTGATATTATCGCATACGGTTGAGTAGTTAACTGCGCATACTGAGCAAACAAGCAAAAGTTTTTCGTCTCTATTTACGCAAATACAGTGGCCTTGGCCTTAGATTCATTTGTGTTCGAATTCCTATTAACGGTTAAGTGAAAATGATAGTGAAAAGACCTTCCTTCCTCTTTTTCCTTAACACGCATTACTTCAAAACTGTAACGTTGTTTCAATTCAATAATTTGCATTTAATTAAAATCATATTATTTTTCAATATATTTTTTTTTTAATAATATAAAATTATTTCTTGATTCCGTAATGTCATCAAGTCACGTTTTGTGTGCACACATTAGTTTAATACATCGTAGCTTTATCGAGTCATCTGTTATCCTAACAGATGAACTAAATGTTTAGGAATCATTTTTTGCTTTTCATATTTTTTAAACATTTAGAAAATAGTTATATAACAAAGTTATTTCAATTCATTTTCTTTTGAAGACCCTAAAACAGTACAAACTTAAAATATTTTTAGAAGTATTTACTTTAATTTTTGTCCGACACTATTGTTGAAGCAAATTATCATAATATATGTGATTATTTTCAGCTCCGTTGTTTAGCAAAGGACAAGAAATTCAGAACATTTCTACAATAGCAAAATAGAATCCATAAACAAATATCAAGATAATTATTAAGCTAATAACCTTTGTATTGTCTCCAATGGAAAGTCAATTGATATATTATTTCATTTAACTTACATTCAAAGGGTCAGACAGGCAGCTACGTTCATCACATGTCAAAGACGTAACATTACTAAGCGAATCTTATACTGAGAACAGGAATGTGAAGGTAGCGAACAGGGTCTTTGTCTTCGTGTCATACAAGTGTTCGCCTAAAGGAACTGAAGGAAACTGGAAAACATCTTTCAGTATGGCAAGTGATTAAAAGTTGGAAAAACTACCAGCAATTGCTAACATTTATCAACTTAGCAGCCGTGACTCAGTTGATACAGTAGTGGCTTAATATTCGGAAGGACCTGGGTTTGAAAACAGTGACCGGCCATTCTGATAGGTTGCCCAAGCTTTTCCTTAGTCACACCAGACTGATGTCGAAAAGGTATCTCTTCAGAGTATGCCTTGGACTGGACAACTTCCTTATTACATTTCCCCACTTTGTCCAATCCTGGTCTGAGCCAAAGATGTCTAACGACCATAAGTTGAATCCAATTAAACTCAAAATTATAATTTATAAGAAAACTTTTTGAAAAGTGAATTTGAAAATACATTAAATATATTCATACATACATACATATATATATATATATATATATATATATTATTTTTTAAAGAATCTCTCATGTAATAAAGTAATTTATTAGTTTAAGCTCCACCAGTTTGCAGGATTAGAATAAACAAATTCTTTAAGATAAAACGAAGAAGAGATGCAAGCGTGCCCTCGAACGGAAGTGAGGTCTGGAATACACAAAGGTGGAGGAAAGACGTGACACTGAATTGGCGTAAAACATGTTTACGCAACGTATAACAAGTTATACTTATATAACAATAAACAGATTACGAAAAACAAAGAAGAAAAAAATAATAATAACAAAAGTGAATCGACAATTCTCATTCAATCGCGAGAGTATTATACGATGACGTTTTAAAAACAACAAAGGTTATCATTTTTGGTGACTTTTTCCCTCTTTCTTTTGACGTTCTGTCACTTTTCGATATCTTGTTTATTTTCAGTGGGAAGTTAAAAAGAAAAACAAAACTTTGTTTTCGGGAAAAGTGCCAGCAAAACAATATCAAAATGTTCTTCATGTTTCCCTTAATAAGTTGTGATTGATCAACCTTAATACACATAAACTTAAACTTGAACTTGAATCCTGTACAGCAGTGTTTCTCTAACTTTTCGGAATTACGGACGACTAAATGGACAGTCCTGAACCACCAAATAGATCAAAGGTCATAGTAATAGGTAGACTTAATAGCGTAATGTTTTTCCTGCATTTTTTATTATCCATTTTTAGAATATAAAATTCATTTTGCACAACATATGCAACCCCCAATTCCCAGACGTAGAATTGGTCACATACTTAACAGGCTACAATGAGAAAAATACGGATCATCACAACTAACAAACAGTTTTAATAATATTACTGAATAAGTAGTGTAGCCATTAGAGGATCAAGCCCTGACTATAGAGGCTTAAAATTGCTTAGGGATAACAAAAGATTGCCATCTGGCCTGCCGTCCACTAGGTTGTCGGTTCGAATCTCGCCTGGAGTATGGATTTTTGTGGATTTTAACAGTATTGAACTCGTATCATCGAGACGCGTTATTAAAATGCATCCATATTAAAATTTATTGATAAAGACTACAAAATGTCTACGATTAACTATTCTGCATATTGAAATAATTTATCAGAAGTGGAAAACAGTTGGAGATGCGGAGAAATATTGTAACTTAAGCCTGTATGACGTTTGAGAAATGGCTCTCATGAGTGAGTAGAATTTCCCGGAAAAGACGATGGAGAAAAGGAAACAACTGGGTCTCTAAAGTAAAGGTACATCTCGGGAATGCACTTTGTGAGGGAATGTAAGAAAACCCATGAAAGAAACGCAGGCAGGATGACTGCTGCAGGCGGGCCTCGAAAGCGACACTCCTAGTGCGGATTCCAAGATAGTGATTTACTAAAGGTTATTACACATCTAAACTAAACTAACAAAGACTGCTTAGTCCGACAAGATATATAAGATTTTCCAGGCACGTTTCGTTCAAACAACGAATCCCCCTTTTGGTGATTTATCTGGTTTTCGAGACCAGGCCTCGCTACTCAATATACAAAAAAGTAATATTATAAGGTGATCATTCCAAGACGTTGAAGACTATATTCTCAATAACATTTTTAAACTTTTCAAATAATATTAGAATCCTCTAAATGTTATATACTTGAGAGCCAGGAACGATAAATTACAAGTATGTAATTATTGTAATATCACGAACTGGCTACTTGAATGTCTGCTAGTTTTGAGGTTCTGGATTCTTGCTCTTCAGAGCCTGTTGCATATACGACCAATTCTACAGCTAATACCTGCGGGTTGCATAACACATGCAAAAAAGTGAGAAACTACCCAAATCAGTTAAAAAGTTAGAAAAAAACTAAAGTAGTTAAAAGGATAAGAAATAAGTAATGTCAAATGTAGGAGATAATGAGAAATGCTAATAGAATCTTCAGTCCTAGTTCAGTAATGTAGACAGTACAGTTAGACTGATCAGTCACGTGTATAAATATGTTGTATCGAATGACTACTTTGGATCATTCCCAGATTTGTTGCGGCCTGCAAAGAAATGCATGCGACTTAACATTATCTTCTTTCGAGTCACGCTTTCAAATCAGTGATGATATTACTACACTCACGTGTACATGTTGCTGAGTGTTGTATAATAAAGTAATCACAAGGATAAGAAACTGTAGATAATGTACTTATTGTTCACTTTCTTTGTTTAGATTTTTTTATATAGGAGTCATTTACCGTATTGATTAGGACTACCGTAGCTAATTGTTAGACATTTAAAGGGAAGAACTAAGTCAAAAATGATCTAGCATTTTTTTTCCTCTTGAAAATAAGAAATGTGACTTAGCAATATTTAGTTGTTGACTGTTGGCAACACTGATTACCAATATCTGAGCATGGATATTAACAGCAGGTACTGCTGTTCCCTTGATCCAGTCGTGGACACGGTCACGTACTTTGAATCGGGATTGGAAAAGCGCTCAGATTCGACCCTCCCCCTGCCACCTATCCCGAGTCACATTATTTACGTTTTTTTTCTATTTCCTCAGGCGAATAGCGCGATGGTGTCTAAACTAAGCTTCACATACATCATCTCTACCTGAACTGGAGCAAAAGTGCTCGCCAAGAGACACCATCCGCCAGACTTGCGACGGAACAGTGTTTGTCCAGCCCAGTTATGAAAATAAAATAAATCTCCACCGGTGATAAAACCCGTGACCACTGGTACTGAAAGTTGGATCGTTGCCCAAAGTAAAGCTCGAAATACTGTAGAGAAGTTACTTATCGCAATTACGCATTACTTAAGGATGGTTCCGTTTACAGAAAGATCTGCTATTAATGCTGACGCAATATAAAAAAAAGGGGACGTGTGGCGTGAGGCGCTTTGTTAAAATAATAGAGAGTGAATATGTATGCCTGCATGTGTGTGTGTGTGTGTGTGTGTGTGTGTGTTCATGATTCCTCTAACGTAAGAATGGAAACTGGGAACACGTGTTTGAGGCACGTGTATTTTTAAACTTCATTTTTTTTATCACACAATAAGCCTTATCTACATTTTTATGTTAACAATCTCACTCCTCTTCAATAGCAAAGATAACCAATGTTTCGCTAATGTGAATTCAAGGTTGGATAAAGGAAAGTGATTATTGGAAACAGGATGTATCCAGAATTTTGTTTCGGGGCTGTACGCACAATTTTTTTTAAGATTCCTGTTCTTTTGTACTTTTTTTTTTGCTGGTGTGCTCGTTTGATTGTCTGAATTGTAAGCTAACGTTCTAAATGAGCTTGTAAGTTACTAAGGACGGGACCTACAGTGTTTTGTTAAAGTGTATTCTGAATATTCACTTTCGATGGCCTCCTCGCTCAGGGAATTTGGACAAAGGCCACGCTCACAGAAAGTGAACGTGCTAGTCTTTCGGTCAATCGATACTCTCGGGGTGTTCTCGTGTAGTTGGAGTGAGTGAGTGAATTAATATTTACGTCCTAAACGAGCTGATGAAATTCTAAGGACGGGACCTACCGTTTTTGGTAAAGTGGGCTCCGAACCACTGTTTTCAACTGACCCTGGTGGGATTTGAACCCGTGACCACGCGCACAGAAAGCAAGCGGTCTAACCTCTTGGCCACCCTGAAGTCTCGTGTAGTTGGAGGGTGACACACCCCGCTGAATTGTTTAGTGGGGAAATGTGTGTGTGTGTGTTTTTTTTATTTTACCTGTAAAACGATAAAGTTTTTTTAACTTTTAAGAATATTGAATTATTTTGTTTACATAGCGAAGTGACTTGCGGAGAATAAAGGAATACTAGCGCTATTTAAAGGGATCGGTTTAGGTTACATTTTTTTTGTTTCTTTTTGTTCTGTATTTCTTTCTTGTCTGACTTAATGTATTTTTTTTTCTATACTATACTTCTAATTTTGGGAGAACTAGTCATTACGTCATATACCCAGTCCTCAAATCTCATTTCTTAAGTGACTGCGTGCAAGACATTCGTGGTATTCTAGCCGCTAGGCACTTCACCTAAAAGAGTAGATTAGTTACGGACTGTGCTCACCAACACACGTAAAGGGCAGAGAGCACTGTAATCCCACTTATGTCCCAGATGATGCTCCAGAATTATCGAAGTCCGTATACACATAAACCAATAACGAACACCCTGTATGTAGTCTTAATGTTTATAATACTTTAAATGTTACATATAGGACGTACACACTTAAAACTTCTATTTTGCAGAAATATAACAAACTCGTTTGAATAGCAAAGATATAGCTGACGAATGTTGCTTAATAGATTTTTCCATTCTCACAGACTCCTGCCATAGAGATTGGGACGATAGTTCTGATATGTAAACCGGATATGCGGACCGGCACTCCTAAATGCTTACGATCTCAGATCTTGTTACTTGTCTGTTAATTATTTCTGGTGTTTTTTCCTCAATCACACCAGGCAAGTTCCAGGATGGTACCTACAAGCTAAGCCCTTCCCGACAACCTTCCAAAATCACGAGTTTCACGACTCCGTCTGAGCCTGAAATGCTTAAAAGCCATAAATAAATTCAGTTCAAATGAATTGTTTCTTAATTAGTCTGTCTTTTTTTTCATTACTTTCGAAACGAAGAAAATTGTATTTTGGAAATGACAAGTATACAGTGGCTAATACTCTGGTTCTCGATGTGAGTGGTCCTAGGTTGGATTCCAGGTTTCAGCTCACCTAGAATCTTGAGCACAATTTGGACGTTAAGAAGTAGAATAATCCGGCCACAGAAACCAAGAAACGCGGTGATAGGGAGTCGTTGGTGATGACCACGCATCACCCACTACTGTGGTAGGCCAAATCCCCGAATTGGATTGTAACGGACATAAACTACAGTTTTAAGTTGAGATAATTACATGACATAAACTCACGGAAGCGATCCATATCATATTTAGAAAACCAATTAATTGACAAAATGAAATTTTGAAATTATCAACTTGAATGATCATTGCAAATTGATAATTTGGTTTTAGTGCTTGCAATCAATATTCACTTAAAAGCTTATTAACAATTCATGAATTAGAAGCAGGAATCGCTTAATAGAATTACGTACGAACAACCAGTGTTAAAATCATATTATTTTTAAAGAAAAAGCCTTGCAATTTTGCAAGGTTTCGCTGCCTGCTGGTAGGAAGGATTGAACGTCCTTGTGGCCAAAAGCATGCTAGCTAATAATAAAACCTTTACCCTGTACCACGATGAGCTAATCTTTTCCTTGCACACAAACCAACCGGCCGCTCACGAACGAAAAAGATTCACTTTCTTGAATATTTATTTCATTTTTTACTTTCTTCAGTGGCACGCTAGATTGTTTTTTATTTCGTAGTCAATAGTCGCGTACATGGGAACAAAATAGAGGAAAAGTTAGTTGATGTTAAAGGCATTTCAAAAAACGAATAGACGACGCTCAGGCGAGTATTGGAGATCTGTTAGTGGTACATACATGCATTTTATTGGTCTCATATGCAAGTTCTTTAAACAGTAACGCGTTATACGCTTGATAAATGTTACAATAGTTTTTAGTCCTTTTTTTTATCCTTGCGCGAAGCCGATTTGGGTGTTGGCCTGCCACCTGGCTTTTATTTAGAAAAAAGGTGCCCACACGCAGTCAATACAGCGACTCCCCATTACAACTTTATCTAGTTCTCGGGACAGAAGTAAGTTACTTGTTTATTTCAGAAGCTGCGCAATAGGCATTCCATTCTTGTATGCGTTCATCCCCCCCCCCCTCCACAACACATCAAAATCTTCTCATGCTTTCCTATCACTTTGTTTCCTCTTCTTTCCTTCGATTCATAGAGTGAAACCGCTTGAAAAAGAAACAAACATGCGAAAATTGGTTTCGTTTTATAATTCGTGTTGGAGGTTATGTATATATATGTTTGAGTGGTCAAACACGAAGCGGGCTATCATACTGTTGCTCTAGTACAAGTTCCCCCACCCCCCACTATGTTTTGCTAAGTTCGCTTAGAAATCAAGGGAGTCGGGACACCAGTTGCCTTCACCTTTCCTACTAATCTCAGGCTGTTGACATTAGAAGAAAAATAAGTGTTAAAAAAGAAACAGTTGGAAGAAATCTGGGATGTGGAATTTGGTCGACATGTTGAGTAACATACGAACACGATATATATATATATAGCCTAAAGCCCGCGAGTAGTCTCAGGCATCAAGCGACCGCTCCTCTATGGACAGAATATTGGAAGATAATGTTCAGAAAGCTTGTCTAGATACCATACCGGAATTCGTCTGATGAAACAGAGGGAATCCGTCAATATATCAGATAGCAGGATTGGAAACAACTTGGGGAAAATATCTGCAGAAATTTAGAAAAGAAGCAACGTTGTTTATAAATTGCAACAAAGTAATTACCAACAAAGAAGGTTACTGAATTAATAGAACAGTGTTGCTGTTCTTAGCGGATGGGTCAAAAGGAGGGAGTTACAGACCCATTCCGAAAATATGATTTATATGTAAAATTAATATTTTAGGCGCAAATGTATATATTTTATATACATTTCATACATAAATACCTTCCTCCAAGAAGTCCTAGACACTCTCCAAAAACTAATTCCTACATGCCATGCGTCCCTGCAGAATGATGGTAATGTTTCAAGAACATATAATTAAAAATAGATGTGATTTTATCGGTGTTTTCCACTTTCTCTTTTGAGAAACACTGCCAATCCACGACACATGTAGATTTAAAAAGAAAAGCGTTTAGAAAAAACAAATTATACACAAATCGTAAGATATATTATTTATTTGAATTGTATTGCAAGGGAGAAAGAATGTAAATGTATATGCCAATTGCGAAATGAATGAAGAAGGCATTGTTCTTGAGAGCCACTCCAAAACCAAAATACGCTCTGGGACTAGGAAGTGCTTTGGATTCTTGGTGGTGAGTTCTCTCCCTCTGCTCTTGTCTTACTTGGCAAACTCTTTAGTGTTCTTATAGCCTAATGGCATTGACTCACTTGGAACAATTTCCCAAGGTTGCCGCCCCACTGCGTTGCCAAATCGCGGACCGTATCTTCATTAGATTCAGCGTGTACACACGTAGGGTTTGTACACACGCACACACAACAGAAGGAAATTTTGCATATTATGCAACTTAATTAGGAATTGAATCAAGAAGAGACTTAACAAACAAGGTTTATATCTTACCTACTACCTAGAGCACACACACACACTACTATATTCTTATGTATTACGATCAAATAAATTTGAGTTATACAGGGCCCTTAAGAAAACTGTAATGCGAATTTCTACCCCATATGGCGCTGCATCCCCACACATAACTATATATAGCTCTAGTAATTATGACTCAAGACATGTGGCGGTTTAAAAAAAAATCACATAAACGTGTATTTGAGCTAAGTTTGTGCTTAAAGTACGTAGCTAGGAGAGTATCTCTATGCTTATTTTCTTGTGTATTGATAAGTTCCTTTCAGAATGAAATTCTTAAGTAAAGGAACCCTTGATGGGCACTCCATCATTCATAAAATTCTTGCTCAAAAACATGTGTTCGATATAACTTTGATTCACTAAACCCACACGCCATGGCCTTACGTTATTATTTGTTGAGATATTGCGTCATTTGTGACAATGCTGAGTTACGTTTGGGCACGTCTAGCTCCAAAATTGTGAATATTTCGAATTCTGTTACGGTCTCAGGAGCTCACCCTTAAATTATGACCATCGATTTTTTTTTAAAGACCCTGTATATGTTTTGTTCTGTGCATCAACGTGTTTTTTTTTTTTTTTGAACAAGTTCTTTACAATATAGCGGAATTGATTTCTAGTAATCTTTGTAGTTACCTAGTGATAGGCCTATTAGTTAACATATCTCCCAGGTCTCTTCGAGATTAATAATAGGTAAAAATGAAAGACAGGTCGTCATTTTGACACTTCAAATATTCGATTTTTATTTAATACTAACAACTTGGTACCAATGTAAATGTATTCGATTCAATACTCAAATGTTTACGAGAAGTAACGACGAGAAACTTAGAATAATTGGTTCAGTGAAAGGACTTGTATAAATTGAAATGTCTATTCTTTTATTTCAAAACTTTTTTTTGTTTTCATTTCACATTGTCTACTAGTAACACTCAACTTCTTCCTCTTTCCTTCTTTTTTTTCTTCCTAAACACACATTTAAATGTGCAATATTTGTTGAACAGTGTCTTAACGAGTTATAATTCGATCTTTCTTATTATGTGCAGCATTGTTCTTTATTCTCATCTACTCTCTGTAATAGTTTCTGAATAAATTATCTTCTTTTATTCAGTATTTTTCAAATATTCTACTCCAAACCTGCATTTCGAAAGCTTTTCTTTTTTATTTCATCACTCATTTCCACTCTATATAACAGAATAGAGTATATATAAAATAACCAATCTTTTCTATCGGCCTACAGCAAATATACTGTAGTTCTTGTTATTAACAGATGAGAGCTTGTGTGTGTGTGTGTGTGTGTGTGTGTGTGTGTGTGAGAGAGAGAGAGAGAGAGAGAAAGAGAGTTCATCTCATTTATAGGTCATATAATGTTTAGGATTGAAATCTCCTAATGAAAAAAAAATGAAAACAGGAATCTAGTAAATGATTATTTTTCTAAACTAATGGCCTTAAAGTTTTAAAAAATTCCAAAATTTAGGTCAGTAAACTATACTAAATTTTTCAAAAGTTCTATTGATATCTATCTGGCTTGTTAATATTATAGCTCTAAAATTTCAAATAGTCTACTGAAAGTATAGTCTACTGCCGACACTTAAAAAAAAACTGTACAACGTATGTAAATTTCAAGACGAATTGTAATAATGGACAGTGAACACTTGTACGTAAGTACACAATGCCAACAAACATACACACAAAATCACTTTTTTTGACGGGTTGGGAGGTTACTTAAACATTTAATCCAAACTTTTAGTAAAGTTGAATAACACACGAAATGACTGCACTGAACTTTAAAATTCTTCTCGATAAAATAGCCACCATTTTATCGTTTCGTCACTACGAGTCCGTTTTAACCTAGTTGCCAAAAATGCAATGAAAATATTGAAAAAAGAATAAGATACATTTGGGCCATTTTTATTTTAGCTATTGAAGATCGTAAGAAAATAAAATTCAAATTTAATCATTTCATTTTGTAAGTCAAGTTCGAGTTTCATGCCGAATTGGGACGAAATCTGGTATATCACCTTCAAGGACCAGGCGCTCATGACATATCGCCTTCAAGGACAGACCCAGACGGTTTCGACATAACGATTTCGCACCTCACAACGGGCAATTACCCAAAAATATCTATATGCACATGTGGATATTATGGATAGTGACGAGAAAACCATTTTCCATGTTTTCAAAGTTTTGAATTATTTTTCTTTTGAGAGAGGGAAGGATAAGTGGGTAAGGCATCAAAAATATGAATAAAGAGTTAAAAAAAGTTCCTCCCTTACTACATATTGCAGTGTATAAGATAAGTAAAATCTGTACATGTAAGTATTTAGTTAACTTGCCAGATGTCTTAACATAAAACGGCATAATTACGCCTGCATGTTATGCATTCCAAAACTCTTTACATTACTGCGGGTTTGTATAAAAACTAGGAACTCACAAGCCAAGCTGATGTCGATTTAAATGGAAATCTAAAATACAATTTAAGTGTATATGCTTGTACTGATCTCGCAGCTATGATGGCCTAAGACTGAGAATGACATCCCTCGACGAGCACAATATCTGTGGAGAAGGCAGGGGAAATGTGACTTCCAGGACCTTCATTCTAGGTACTATGCCTAGTTGGACTGAGTGAAACCCCTGGAAACTCAGTCAAATAGGGATTGAACAAGGAGTAGTATCTGTACATGTGGTCAGATGAAGTTCAAAGAAATAATTCGTTAAAACGTTTGGTGCTTTAAAAATTGGCATTTCTTACTGCTGCAACTGATTGTTTCTGAAGGTATGCAGTCATTCTTTTATCATTCCTCTCGCTGTACGCGCTTCAATATGCGCCTCAGTCGAAGCTCCACGCCTACGCATCATCATATCTTGTCTGCTTTGATAAAATGTCAATATTGAGCACAACGCTGCATCAAACGTACTTAAAACAGAAAGCAATATCTGGGGACTGGATTCCGCAACAATTTGTTGCTTCCAATAATAATTCTTTGATTATGTTCATCATTTTCACATATATTTTAACTTCCTTGTACTTTGTTTCCTATATTCTTTTATACCCATGACTTCACGTTCCTTACCCACCTATTTCACTACAGTACCACCACCTATTTCACATTTCACTACAGTAGCATTTGCAATGAATTCCACCTCTTTTGTATCATCCAGATTAACAGCAACTTTCCTCAAATACATTTTAAATAGTATAAACTATGAATGACAAGGCATCAGCGCATTAGAAATCTAACTAAAGGTTACAGAAAAGATACGCATCGTAGAAATATCTAGCAAATTAGGCAGTTGGGGTGAGGGTGGGGGAAGACTTGTTTCAGTATTTTCATATATTTAATTTTGTATAGCCTGATACGTATATATTTATAGATATTTCTTTGAAGTTTCTTTTAAGTATTATTAGAGGGTTCTCTTCAAATACTGAGGTGCAGAAAAACTGATATCTCCAAGAAAACAGATACTAATTCGTTCCCCGATCCTCTCTATTATAACTCTCCCCTCCCAGTTTCAGATCTACAACCAACTAAATATGAAATGTCTTCTTAGAAAGATAATGTGATGATATGAAGTACATATCCCCCTCCCCTTTATTGGGATTGAAGATCTTGGAGCTACAAAATGGGCCTATATCCATATTAATAACAACAACAAAATATCGCCATCAGACAACTAACATTCTCATATATAAAACTGAAAAGGACAAGCCAGTTTAGGATTTTAATGCAACTAGTGTAATTATCTACGGTAATCATTAAGTACATTTTACATGTATTCTTGTATTGACACACTGACCAGGATTACGTTGGGATATGAAGTAATCCTGACAATCTTTCAAACTCTTTTGTGGGAGGGGACAAGAGAAGTACCATGCAAACGAAATTAATAAGATGAACTGGTTATTTTTCACTCTGTAGACAGACTTCTCCTTGATACACTGTCACTAAAGTTTTAGGACAAGCCTAGTTCAAGGTAAGCAGGAAACGCAAATAATTTGATTACATACCGTAACAAGGTTTATTTTTTAAAAAATCTTCTACGTCATAGACGAGTGAATTCTCCCCTTACCCTCTCCCTTTAGTGGTAAGTATGTAAGCACAACAAATAAGAGAAAAAAAATAAACAACACACACGAAAAAACTGACCTACCTTTTTCCGCTGTCTTCGCTATGTATAAATACGTGTGTGAATACAATCTGACTGAATGTCTGTAGCGTTGACGTCACTGCTGGAACAAGAGTCACCACTATAAAACAGATCCCATAATACCTGGCACTGGATGCGAACTCACATACACTGAGACAAAACAGAGAAGGGTCATCAAAATCGAGCGACCGATGCGCCACCAGACAGCCGAAAGTGAAAGTGATGATGTCAAAATGATCTTAAAGTGAGGAGGAAGTGAGGGGGGAAGAATAGCGTAAATCAGACGAAAACAGTAGCGTAGACGAGGGGAAGGGGTGCGAACAGTTGGTCCCGTGACTACAAATATATTGAGAGAGCGTAGTCGAGGATGTAGCTAAAGCACTGCTAGCAAGGTCCCGTGAGTTTAAAATAAGTAACACGTGTTGTCGGTAGGCCTCCAACCTAAGAAGGATCCTTTTGAGTGTATGAGATTCAGATGAACGTTACAGTCTCCAAAGTTCGTAACTGCGTAGCCTACAACAGAGATTTCTCTCTCTCGCTCGCTCAGAGAAAGGGAGGGGATGCATGATTTTCTCACCACCCACCAGCCACTCTTTCCCCATGGCTCGTCCTTCCTCAACAACCAAACCCTTACACCCCGCACCACACCTCCTGATATTCGCAACGACCGAGGAGTTGAAGGCCGACAGTATTATTGATCCAAGCGTTTCCATGGAAACCGCAAGAGCCGTCACATGTCCACGAGAGATCAACAGTTGGAAAATAAAATCCACTCTTCTGATGTGACGTCACGAGACAAACTAACCTATCCTAACGCTAAACGGGGTAGCGGAACGAGCCACGTGACTTGGGTGGAGAGGAGGAAGATTGTTACGCTGAGCAGTGCAGGTTTGAAACACTGTTTTGCCCAGATAAGTACTGTACTAAAACTGGAAAAAGGGGGTGTGCATGGGTGGCTCAGGACAAAGATAACGCTTTACAAATTATAAACATGACAACAGATAAGTTTTAATTTGGGTATTTTGGTGAAAAAGCATACACAGAAAGTTGTATGTAAGGATAAATTGATGTATTAATTATAATCAAATAAGTTAACAGGACGAATATATATATATATATATAAAAATAATTATTTCCTTGCAATACCTTCCCCCTATAGAACTTTGAGCCATACCAGGAAATTGAATCAAAATTAGTACTCAGGCAGAAGAAGCCTTGCGCTACATATAGTGCTGAACATTGTTATAATATTTTATGAATGGAGGCACTAAACAGCTCAGCAGGCAAAATTTTTTTAAAGGAATAAATTGTTCCCTTTGTAAAATAAGTACATGACTTACAACTAAATGCAGGGTGAAGTTATAAAATAGTAACGACCATCAGTTGTTTTGCCTTTACCTCATCTGCTTTAGTAGGTGGAGCAAATTAATTTGCCCAATTCATTAATTTAAACTACCGGGTCTAAATTTCAAAATACGTTGGAGAAAAAGACACACACACAAAAAAAAAAAATGATTGATGCTGTGGCAGGGACTCGAACCTGGATCTCCCATTTGGAGTTCATTATACTACCACTGTACGGATAGCTTTCTGTTTATCCTTACTTAATTTGTTTCAACTTATTTTGTTTGCATTTTCAATTTATTTTGTTTGTATTTTAACTTATTTTTTGTTTCCATTTCAACTTCTTTTATTTATAGTTTAACTGATTTTGTTTGCATTTACAACTGATTTTATACCGAGAGACTGCAGGGCCAGATGTTCTTTTGTTGTTCTTGTTAGAATCTTTGTGTTTCCATGTGCTTATTTTTAATAAATGTTCTGAGAAGATTACAGCCCTGAAGACAAATATAACAATTTGTCTACCACTGAAAATAGTATCAAGATTGACAAATGATTCAGTGGGATATAACTAACTATAAAGAGTGCAGAAAGTTCCCTTCTAAATTCATTTCCTTTCACATAAATTTTGTGAACATTATATCTACATAACAGACGTTTTTGTAATTACACAACATAGAAATATATATTAGGGACTCCTTAGTCTAGTGGTTAGAGCGTTTGACTCATGTCCGCGAGGTCCCGGGTTGATCTATTGTGAGTGTCTGCTCCGCTAATTTATTATTATTCTGATAATGGCAAGACCTACTTCTATACATCATCCTGTATCCAAGGAAACCAAATAGCGTCGTTTTTATTAGTCCTTTTGTCATAGAACGTGTAGATTGAAAACCCAAATTAAAGTTTTAACAGTACAGTATTCACTGTACTATATCTATGGCTTACGGAACTCTCAAGTTCATCGCCGCAGTAACAAACGTTTGCCATTGGATCTAGGAAAATATTTGCACACCACACACGCATACGCACGCATGAGCAAATGTACAGATGGACAAGTTATATTCTAATATACAAGTACATTTGTATCTCTCGCTTCTATTTCGACAACATGAACTATAATAATTAAATTGTAAACATTACAATGTTCATGAGTGAACGAAAACAATAAACCACGAAGGACGAAACTACGGCAGCAAAACCTGCCGGAGGATAAAAGCGGCTCATATGGGAATCAATACCATGGATCTAAAGGAGACCGAGTGAAAAAGACAAAGTCTGTTTGTAAATTACAGTCGAACTTCGATATTTTGTACCCCTTAAAAACATGAAAGGACTTCTAGTTGTTGTAATTAATGCTTAAATGAATATCACATTTTATAAGACACTACCACCTGATTTGCCCGCCCGTTAGTGCGGGGTGAATACAATCTTTCACCAGTCAGCTTTGTTAGGGGGTGTGTTACCTAAGAAAGCCGTTGTTAATGAACTGATGGTCATGCCAAATTCGACCACTTGGAGGTAGTAAACCCTTTGAACAATATTGTAGTGTGTGTTGCAGCGTGCTTTGCTTTTAAAATTTCCTTTATTGTTACCACCGCCATTGGAATTTAATGAACAATTAGATGGTCTATTAACTCTGAAGATAATAATGTTAGAATCAAAGTGATATGATAACTTCCCAGTCCGGTCCAGTGTCTGGTCATGTACGAAAAATCATTATAATCGGTCAAGCACCCTTTTGCGTGATGATAACCCAAACATAGTCACTTTCAATTTTATAAAGAGCATCAATTGCATGACAATTAACAACCACACTTATTTATATTGACTTACATATATATTGATAACTTTGATAAAACTTATTTGCGAAATAAGTATAGTTTTTCAGGCACACTAATAATAGATTTCTTTTCTTTTACTGACCCCTTTACAGGATACCTCTTTCGTTTTTCTTGTCTGTAACAGTATAGGAATTGTAACTGTTTTCCTCTAAGATATAAACAGTTCTAGAGTCAACTTAGAGCATAGAAATGAAACAATGTAATCGCTTCTATAAGCCTTATTGGACAGCGTTGCTTTTGTGATCCTTTTATTTACTATGTCTTCTCTCCTAGTTCCATTATCTTCATCACCCATCGATTTTTATTTCTTCCGTCCCTTGAAGACAAAAGGTTGGTTTTCAGTGAAAACACTGTCAGCTTGAGCGACAGAGATAATCAATCACTGTAACATAACGTTGTAATCACAGTAGTGTAATCACCTTAAAATTACGGTGTAATCTCCTAAAAAAACAACAGTGTAATTACCGTAAAAAATAACAGTGTAATCTCCCTAAAAATGTTTTCGATTGTTATTATACCGTTGCAACAGTAGTATAGAATAACCGTTAATCATTTATACGGTTAAAATATTTTAGGGTGATTACACCGTTGTTTTCACAGTAATTATCGCTCTCACCCATGCTGGAAGTTATTTCACTGGACAATTAACGTTGTTTTCAGTGTCGGTAACAATGAGCTCTTAGTTTTTGGTCAAGAATAAAGGTTTTTGGGGGTCTAATCGAATGGTATGAGCTACAGATCTAACAGAAGTGTCAATTTTCCTAACTGTAGTATAGGGTCCACCTGAATGTACTCGTAGAACTCAAAATGTGTTGATTTTACGTCCAGTACTTGAATTGGGAATGAAGTTAAACAAATTAAGTTTATTTTCAGGAACAATGTTTTAATTGATTTATGATTATTCGTCTTAATCACGCACATAGCTCTAGATCTACCGTTAACATGGCACGCTGGAGTGAATCTGACCAGTTGAATGCGGATTTTACAGAACAGTGATTGATTCTGAATCGTCTAGCTATAGTAAATAATCTCGAGCATTTTGCCATATGTCATATGGAGGGACCGACATTTCCCCAGCTCCGGTACTGTTCCGGTTACTCACGCCGATTCAGTTCCACTATTCCGTGATATGTCGTAGTGTATCCTGTAAAATATCATTTTGAAATCGTTCCTCTCCAGCTGCCTCGATGGATTAGGCGGCAGAGCGTTGACTTGTGTGGAAGGTCCCCCCGGGCAGGACTTTATTTTCCTTTTCTTTTAGAAACATTCGTATACGGTAATATTAATAATATAAATAATAATAACCACTGGCGTGACAGGCCAATAGGCTCTGAGCCTGCCCCAACGCCATCTGTCCGCGGTTGGTGGAACTGCGTTCACCTGAGTGGCGGCTGTGTGATCAGCACTGCGCGCTACCTGACCACGTATCAGGGGCTTTCTAGACCAAGTGGTCGTCACGTCTTTATTCACGTGACTCCCCAGTTTGCCTCACAACGCTGGGTGGACGCCGAAAAGTGGGACTCCAGCCGAGGATTGAACCCTGGACCACGCGGACATGAGTCCAACGCTCTAACTACTACGCTATGGAGCTCTCCAACGCTCTAATACGGTAATATTAGTTAATAATAATTAAATGTATTTTAACCTTTTTTAGTGTTTTTTCTCCTTTCCTCCTTCACCGTGCAGGTCACCTTCCTTACTTGTTTCCTCTTAAAAGACATTCCTAATGCTGATTTAAGTTATTAAGAACTTCTCTTTTTCCCAGAACCACATCGACCGAGATGAATAACGGACGATTGTGATATTGATCGAGGTCGTTATCCGAGATAGATCAATAACGAATGGCAGACATTTTTGCCGATATTGGCCAATTATCGGAGATCGATGTCGATCGGTATCGGCAATCGATAATGATCGCTATCGGAGAGCATCTTCCTATATTAATTCCATTCCCCAGTGCTTTAATTGAAAATAAATAAGTACAAGGAGCCGCATGAAGATTAAAATATTGCATAGGTTCTAGGCAATGTTCACTTTATAGGATTTCGTATTATTTTTAGTGACGCGAATGAAAAACTACGTGTACTACGGTTACTATTACAGTACCAAAATACATCAATATACATGACTTGGTATCTGAATCACAAAACGAATTCATTAAATGCAAATTTAGAAACATGGCAACACCTTTTGGATGAAAAAATATATATATATTTTAGTTTTATTAAATAAGAAAGAGTACATAATCACTGAAACATAGTTTGCAACGATAAAATCTCATCTTCTATACACTTCGTCACAAAAAAGAGACTCTCTATGCCCGGCAGCTAGGCAACCCAAGTTACTTCTTTTTATTGTGTAGTTGTTTCAGGTAAAGGTTTTTCTCATTCCCTTCTGTCTAGAAAACAATCAGCAAACAACGTTCTCAGATAAATGTTCATAGATTGAATGACAGAAAAATCTAATGAAACATGACAATACAAGATCAAAAGGTGACGTGATAATACGTGATAAATGAAGATATAAACATAATGATCAGTAACTATGGAATGTGAAAACAAAATAGAAAAATAATGAAAAGGCGAAATAAACAATTTTGGAGCAAAGGGGAAAAAATGGATAAAAAATTAGTGGCCATGAACATTTCGACCCTGAGCCTAGAAAGAAAAGTAAAAAAGAAATAAAAAAATAGAAGACATTCTCTTTCGGGACTCAGATTATTCTTCAGATAAGCTTTTATAAAATGAAGATTATAGATTTCAAAGAAACAATCAAATGTGTTCGCAATTAAAATAATAATCCAGGATCAATCTAGTAATTATAATCACTCATGTGTTCTTTGTGATATGAGTAAGTTTAATTTGTGATGCAAGATTTTAACGATCGTTGTTTTATTATAAAAAAAAGAGGTTTCTTATTTATTGTTGCTCTGATTAAAATAAATAACCGAATCTACAATGTTGATAAATTTTGGGACATAAGGTAGTTCAGCCATATAACGCCATTGAGCACTTTAACGCCATACACCCGGTATTTTGGAAACGAGAACAGGTGGCAGGAATTCAGAAGTACGAATATGTAGGTAGATGCCTTCTAGCAGGACTGCCAAAAAATAACTGCGCTAGTGATCATAGGAAACCTGCCATGACGCACACTTGGTGCTGTGGTCTCGACAAAGGTCGTTGTTAAATAAGATGGGTACATTTTCCTGAATTTCACATCGGTTGTGAGTCATAATCACTGAAAGTCATACCTATATCAAAAGAGTCGAATGTCTTGTTGTTCCGCAAACACAAGAAAGTATCAAAAGTTTTGTAATGTGTAATTAAATGAGGTGGTAATATGATCGTCTGTGGTGTACCCTAATAGCGCCACAGTGAATATCTTAATAACAACACAATGCACACATTTATATAATTTTTTTGTATTTTCTAGATTAAATTTAAAAAAAAAGTGTTTCTAAATTTTTCTCCTAACCAGAGTAATCATTTCTTCCCATTTTCTGCAATTTTTTCCCATTAACTGCATGAATTTCACAATAAATGTGTAATGTATGTATATAGGCTTATCTATAGTCACCCAAGTGTCTGAGCATTGTTCTGTCTTCGTCGCTTTAGTTTACAAGGGAAACATTAATTTACACGGTTAATGCAAAGTATGTGGACAAGTTTGCATTCAACTAAGAGGGTGGCGTTATCAGGAAGATATGTTCCTAATAACGCCATCTTGTAACGATTTTTTTGTAATTCTTTTTTCCCGTTCTCATTGTGCACTAATCTTTATATAACTCCGTTGGTATGTAGGGGACCTAAGCACGTTTCCCACACAAGCAATTTTGGAATTCTAACTACCATGGTTTACTAGCTACATCAGATATACTCTTAAGGTGGCGTTATTTGACTGAACCACCTTACGTTTACATTAATAACAAGTAACTGAAGGTAATTTAAAATTGAAATTATACAGAAGAGGCTCAGGCTATATTATAAGAGGATATTAAATTCAGAGGATATTAAATACAACGTGGGTAGATACAGAAATAAGCATACATATTAACTTATTTATTTATACATATTACATGCAGTGCTTGAATAATTTTATGTTTTAATAATTGCATCATCAACATTATATTTGAGCGCGTTACATCAGACAGCATGCAGAAAGATGATGTAGGGAGAAATATAAACACATACAAAGCAGAAACTGAGGAGTGACGGATGTCAGTAAGACAAGAAGTGGAGAAAAGGGTGAGGAAAGGAGAGGCAGATAACAAGTACAAATTTTTAGGAATGAAAACGTTGCAAAAGGAAATACGGGGTAAAATCAAAATTCACTGTTCTCGGAAATCGAACACTGAAATAACATCGACTCTTTTGTACGAATAATTCAAATGTGCAGATTCGTGTTTCTTTAGGTCACTTTTAAACTCTTGACCAAAAGTGATCGTCAGATTAATATATTTCGTAAGCTCTACTGCAACATTACAGCTCTAAGTCACAGTTAGTATAGGAGAAGTGCTGGCATGTATTCTTTGTGTCCGCACAGATACG
This sequence comes from Lepisma saccharinum, assembly GCA_022664845.1. Classification (NCBI taxonomy): domain Eukaryota; kingdom Metazoa; phylum Arthropoda; class Insecta; order Zygentoma; family Lepismatidae; genus Lepisma; species Lepisma saccharinum. The sequence goes on from JAGDQP010003570.1 coordinate 86,058, forward strand.
AGCTAAAATCCGGGAAGAGAGACAGCTATTGAACGTAGCAGTTTGAAATTCACCGTAACCAAATTTAAGGACCTTATATTTTTATTGCTGTAAGTAAAATTAACACTGACACGTTCGAAATATACCAAATTTGGGAAATCGGTAGACATTTCTGTTCCATTTCCTTTCTAGTTTACAGATTGGAAGTAATATAAACAGGGATCCCTAGCAACACAGAATATTGACCCAATTCTGAACCAGTAACGGTCAACATGGATCAAGGGTGATCCAGTATTGGACTGGTATCCTGTTCTGTTATGAATAGGCATAATTGGATGACGGTTTTCAGTACGATATTTTTGGCAGTGGAAACAATGACATCCCCTGACTAACTAGATGGGCACCACCCTGGTGTTTAATTAGCTATGGAGCGTTGAGCAGTGTGGGAGCGTGCTGCTGCGGTAGAACTGTTTTTTTCAAAACACACTCAATTCTAGGTACTCAAAGGTACTTGAGGAAAATCCCCAAGAACTTCACCAGAGATCATTACATAGGCCAAAAGTGACTGTTTGGCGTGTCGTCTCATTTCCCCCCCATTATTGGGCCATATTTATTGAATATAACAAAATGGGAGCCTGATTACGGTGAATGCGGAACACTGCCAAACTCAATACATTTCTTGTCAACGAAATCGCTAAACTGGGCGATATTTGGTTTCAACAAGATGGTGCAAGATCACATACAGTTCGTTTCAGTACGGCAGCTCTTCATCAACTGTTTCCAGGGTGACTTCTTTCCTAATTCGGCGATCTGAATTGGCATGAATAATTATCCCCATACCTGAACACTTCTGACTTTTTCCTTTGTGAACATTTGAAAGAAATCGTTTATCGAAAGAAAAAAGAAAAGAAAGAAAATAGCAAACATAGTGGACGTAAAGCAGTGCCTCGAGAGATAGCTTGAAAATATTAGATAGGACGCTTCGTTTTGTGTGATGTTAAACTTGAAGAAGAAAAAAAGACTTGGAGTGCAGTAATAAAATTAATATACAGTATCGTGTTTTATGCGCGTTTGAAAGTGGAACGTATTTCATACGCAACATGACAGTTTGGATATTGGCCGTTTTCTCACTATTGAGTGTTTGATATTGTTTGAACTTTATATCTATATTGCTGAATACTGTTACAAGTGGAGTTAACGACATATTAACTTTTACTTTATTGACATTTATAATAAATTTACATTAATAAGCTGCAAAAGTAGGCGTGTCCTATTGGGCCTAGTAGGCGTATCCTATTGGGCCTAGTACCTTGGTTAAAATGAACTTCTACGTTCAATGATACACACCTTCAGATTTTAGCTTAGGGCCGTGTTTTCACGAAGAATGCATGCCAGAGCTGTTTCCTAAATGTGTCTCAGAACTATCACGTTGCAGACGAACCTGCGAACTTAAAATTTGACGTTCACTTATGGACGAAAGTTTTAAAAGCGAACGAATGAATTTCGAAACCATTAGTCTGCACATTATTTTAATTATTCGTACAAAATACTAGCATAAGAGTCGCTGTTATTTCACTGTTCGATTTCCGGGAAGATGTGAATTTTGATTTTAGCCCCACTCTTTCATTCGTTACGTTTTCCTTCCGTTACTCTCAGTTTATGTTTGTATATGTTTAAATTTCTCCTTGTATCAACTTTTTGCATGCTGTTTCATTCGATTTTTCTGTCATTCAATCTATGAGAAGTCATGCATATTTAGAAAAAATCTATGAGACGTTGTTTGCCGGGTTTTGGCTAGACGGAAGATAATTTGAAACAATTACACGATAAAAAAGTAATTTGGGATGTCTAACCACCGGGCATTGAGAGTCGCAGTTTTTTTCGACGAAGTGTATATAGCTGAATCTAGTCTTATCTCAGCACATGATTTAATCCAGTCTTATCTTATATGTATGGCTAAATCCAGTCTTATCTTATATACATGGCAGAATCCTGTCATATCTTTTGTACATTGCTGAATTCAGTCTTATCTTATGAATATGTGCACGGATGGATTCAGTCTTATCTTTTATGCATGGCTCAATCCAGTGCATGTGTACCCGTAAGAATGTTTCACCCTTATACTGTCATGTTGAACTCGCTCGCCATTCCGTAAAGTGGGCGTATTAAGCAATATTGATGCTACGAAAGCAAGAATGTCTGACATAAGAATGAACTATGACGCCTGTTTTGAACAGTAAACCATACGATATGCTGAAAGAATAAGGTAAAAGAGATGCAGCGGGACATTTTGACGTTATTGAATCTAACAGCCGGCCAGGTGGTCGAGCGGTCTGCGGCGGTAGGCTATCGATTCAACGGTCCCGGGTTCGAGTCCCGACTGGGCCATGCGTGTGGATTTTAACACTTAACAGCTAAAGGCAAATCGTGACGGGCCGAAGTCCAAAGTTACTAAACTGGCCCATAAAAAAATAAAGTTTACCAAAGTTTATGAATCTAACATGGAGACTTTCATGCAGGTAAGATTTTAAAATACTTATTAGTAAGCTAGAAGAAAGTGGATCATAAAATAGGGGAACAACAAAATCCGTTAACAGGGATTTTTGCCAGACCCCTCACCAATGTGAGGATGTCATCCTCTAATACTTGAAGCACCCCAACTTAAAAACTTTTACGGTTTAAAAAAAAAACTATAGAAATCCTGCAAGTCTCTATTTGAACACTGCAAACTCTTCCAATTTTGGCGTCCCCCACCCCGCGCCCCGAGACTGGAAATCCTGACAAAATCCCTGATTCGTAATATTTCACTGGTGGAGGTGACCTGAAACTGGAAAGAGGTGCTGTGGAAATAGGAAAGAAAAGAAGGGAATATAATACAAGAAAGATCTTTTTTTTTTGTTCAAAATACAAAACATGTACAGTATATACATAATAATTATGGCATACAAAAAACTTTTTGTTACATAACTACAATAACAATGTTGATTTCGTGTTCTGTGTAACATCACGTTACGTTGTGTATTGTTTTGTGATGAAATACAGAAAACCAGGGGGTGTCCTGTAGATGTATAAAATCCAACAATATTCTGAGGAATTCAAATAAAAAAGAAATTCCTTTTGATCTTCCTGTTTTGTTTTTTTTTTGTTTTTTTTTGCGAATTGTTCGCCGCAATGGTTTCCATGGCAGTCTGAGAAATAAACGTGACAGGGGAACCGATCTCTTAAAATAGAAGAGCCCTTACAAGTGAATAATAAAAAGTTATAAGTATGACGTATAAGGTGGATAAATTAAGACTATTTTTAAATTGGCTACATTTAAAGAAGAGACGTAATGACTTGGTAAAGGAGGTCCCGTGTGATAACCTCAAATACCGTTAACAATCTGCACCAAAATTAAGATTCAACTAGTGTAAATTTTAGGATTCATCACAATCATTTTTAATTTCATCAAGCGAAGTTACAGCTAACACAGTTTATTATTTTACATGAATCCATTGGCAAAGAATCTGAAATAAGGAATCTAAGTGCTAATCCTGACAGGGAAAGAATCTGAAATAGCGATCTTCTAAGAACAACCCTGGCAAATAATCTCGAATTGGATTCTCCATAACTAATCCAGCAGTAATTAATCCTCCTGTTTCTAGTACGTTTGTCTATAGAACTGTGCAACGGGATTCGAACCTGGAACATTATGTTTTGTAGTCCATCCTCTAATCATTACATCACGGGGGCTACAGTGACGGACTGCAAATCACAAGGTTCGAGGTACGAATCCCCCTCGCACACAGCAGTGATTCTGCCACTCACCCTCCTGTGGGGGTACACCCCAACTTCTCGATCGCACCCCCTAACTTACAAATTTTTACAGTCAAAAGTCGATAGAAACTATGTAAAACTCCACTTACACCCTCCTAATTTTGACTTTACACCCCTCAAACTGAAAATCATGGCGCACAGCTGTAGACACTTCAACTGAACCTGAAGACGAGAGAAGCGAAGCTCTCTCTCAAAACGTACTTCAAGTGACCGTATAGATATATAGAGACGCACGAAGGAAATAGACAGCAAACATTGTCACCAGGGTTTCCGCCAGGTTTTTCAGTTTGGGAGGGGTTGTAAAATCAAAATGAGGGTGTAAGTGGAGTTTTGCACGGTTTCTGTTGATTTTGTCACAGCAAAATTTTTTAAAGTTGGGGGAGGGGGTGTTGTCGAGAATTTGGGAGGGGGGTAAACTTCCCCGTCAAGAACTGGACCGACTGTGTTACTAAAGGAAGCTATGTATGGACGCCCTCGCACGTACTCCCAGCTCAGATAGTTTGTGGAAAAACCGCTACGGCGCGCTGGTGTGCTAGTTAAATGTAAAATAAAGGTAGACCTACACTTAAAAAAAAGTTGTACATCTTTAGCACATATCATAGAGATAAGTCCATTTTGATTCATTTCTGTTCATTTTAAAACGTGTAAACAAATGGGTTTTTGCAAGATAGTTTGTATTAATAAGCTGTTCTAATTTTCTAGAAAACAAGTAAATAAATGCTGGTGTGATCAGGAATAGAAAACGGATTTTTTGGTGCTAGCCTCTTGCCTAAACCAACCTTTTATTTTCTTTTCTTTCATTTATTTTTTATTACTTTTTTAAACTGAATTACAGTAGAATTCTCACGTTTTGTCAGTATAGATTCAAGAAGTTCGATGCCAAAGTAAGACCGATTTTTTTTTTCCTGTACAGAGTGAGCGAAAGGTGAGTAAAAACAGGATACAAATAAATTTAGAAAAAAAAAAGAGTTCAAAATTCACGTTGAGAAAGATATAATAAACTCCCGCATCTTTTCTTGCAGTAAGATAAGCATTTTCCAAATTTGTCGCTAGATGGCAATGCGTTTAAGTGCAAGTTTAATTTCAAACTATTTTTTCTTATTTGGCCGTACAAAGTAACTTTTTCTTATTAGCTTCTTTTATATAAAATATTTGTACTTTCTTTTTAACATCATAATTTACTAATACAAATGATAAAAATAATTCAATAAAATAAGTAAACTCCCACTAAAAGAAATCTGTAAATGAAAGGTAAATATTTCTTCACAGAACTTTTATGTTCTGATATTTTTATCACTACCACCAAATTTTCTAATATAGCAATACGTAGACGACATCGCGTTCCTGGCTACAGCAAATCAACAAAACATTACAACTTACAATAGCCTACTTTAGCCATTGATGTAACACTTGGCTATTCACCAACAAAACTCAAGCAATAGTTTTCTTACCACCGAAACAACGCTCTAAAATTCAACGCAATCCCACACGCCTTCATGCCATCCTCAATAAAAACTCGCATCAAACCGACAAACACTGTTAAATAAATACTTTGGAATCACCTATGATCGTCACCTCACATGGACTCCATTTAAAATATTTTACAACTAAAACATACAACTGGCTAAATCTCCTCAAACGTCTTAACAGGAACAACCTGGGATCCTCAACACTTACAGAGCATTCCTCTCAGACCTGTTCTTATTTACGGACACGTTGCTTGGATATCAGCCCCACTCACTTTCTACAATAAGCTAAAAAAATACTTGAAAGATATGCTTTCCGTATCGCTCACAGAATCAAAACTGCCCAACTCTGCAGCTGATTATACGCCCTAAACACCATTCCGCACATACTCCATCATCTTGAAATATTAAGACAAATGTACATCATCAAACGCCATGAAAATGTCCATCCTTTACTATTAGATACACTGCATCACGATGCTACCTATAATCTACAACATCCATTGCTAATCACCTGTCCCATATACCTACTCTATGCATATATATTTCCATATTCCCTCACCTCCTTTTCGGCCCCACAACCACCCGATTTCATGATTCCATCAGTCGTACAGTAATGCATCAAGACTAACAGGACTCATACTGTCTCCCTCCCATCAGTGACCGGGACAGAAGTTAACCTGCATATACCTACACTAATGCTTCCCCTGTTGTGATAATGGCATGTTCATGTTTCATACAGTGTCATCCTCAGCTTCCACCGCAATTAATGATTACGATGTAATATTGCTGAGTTTAAGAATAAACAAATAAAGAAATAAAATATAGTTCATGTAAACCTCTTAGCCCATCCACACTTCCTAACTCCTAAAATTTCCCCTCGAAAGTCCCGGGTTCGAGACCCGGCAGGGGTATGGGTGTAGATTTTAATGGCTAAAGGGCAAATCGTGACGGGCCGACGTCCAAAGTTACTAGACTGGTCCATATAAAAATAAAGTTTACCACAGTTTTCCTACAAGTTCCCAATAATTCCTTCCCCCCCAAAAGGGTCTAACCCTCTAAGTGGGGCCTAACCAAGGGCTATTTGTTAAAAAGAAACAATAACTTTTAGCGTCAATAGTGGTCGGAAACTTTTTGCGGAGTTTTATTTTTTTTTAAATAATGGATAATTAAATAAATTAGAAACCTTTAACTCACACACCTAATTTTTAATCTACATTATCCCAACTCCTCCAATAAAGAGGGTACAGCCCTCTGGGGCAAAAGGGGTAAGGGGGAGATGCTACTCTAAGTCCATCTTAGACTAGCGTTTTATATATATATATATATATATATATATATCCCGGTGGGGGCTCAAAA
>JAGDQP010003571.1:3890-18577 GCA_022664845.1 Lepisma saccharinum
AAAAAAAAAAAAAAAAAAAAAAAAAAAAAAAAAAAAAAAAAAAAAAACACTGTTCAAACACAAGGAAATTATTAAAATCTCTCCTTTGTCCTCCGGGCTACCGGGTCTAAATCGGGACACCGTGTCCGAATCCTAGTAGACCCGGTGATGCGGTACAAAGTCTGACACGAATCACTACTGATCCGGTCACCCGTTTAGGTTCTCGCATGTTCATTCTATCTGTGTGAATTGTTATAAACACTAGTTCATTACGCTTGTAATTATTAAACGTGTTACAATGTATTCCGGATCAGTACATTCGATTAACCCCACCAAATATACAACCAAACCACTCGCTCAAAAAGCATGTGTGTTACCCTTTTGACATTATCCTAGATGTGTCTCAAAACTCTTCCAGTGGAAATCTGGAAATGAGTATTTAATCTGACCACCAACTTCGGTCACCATTTGAAAGTGGCTGAACGAATTTTTAAACCACACGTCTACATATTCGAATTGAAGACCTGAATTGCAAAACATGCCAAGTCCATTTTTTTTCATTCGTCGGCGTCTATGTTCTAGGGGCTATCCACTTGCATAATATTACATCCTAACTACAACACAAAACCTTGCTCAATTCAAAATAATTTCAGCTGATATAATAACATCCCAAGTCCTTAGATTGTTTTGTGTTCCTTCTTAAAAAAACTTCGGTGGACTTGGGATGTTTTGCAATTGAGGTCTTCAATTGCCATAAAAAATATAAAATCCAAAAGTCACTTTAATCTTGATGTTGGATTTCTGGGAATTGTAATTTATAGTAATGTTAGGTTCTTTTGATTTTTTATTCCGTTTATATTCCATATTTTATCTCTTCTCTCTCTCTCTCTCTTCTTCTTCTTCCTCTTTTCTTCCCCCTTTCTCTCTCTCTCTCTCTCTCTCTCTCTCTCATTTCTCTGTCTCTGTCTAAGGAGTACCCATCGGTCTCAATTTTTCATTTTGTTTGTTTAAATTATTCCCCGCATCATCTTAGGTGTACCGTTTCATCTGCTTTTTATTCTTTCATTTCATTTGTACTAATTCATGTATATCTGGTAAAATTCTGTGCTCATGTTGTTTGCTGATTTTCGTTACGTTGGAAAGAAGAGAGAGGGGTCTCTTACCAGCCACAATTATAGTATCAGAAGGTGTTAATTAGGTTACCTAGCTGCATGGCGTTCAGAGTCGCTATTTTTTATACTAAGTGTACAATTTTGTCTTCAGGATATGCTTGATCATTAAGTAAGCAAGATAATAATTATTTATTGTGCAAAGCGATTGATATTCAGTCTTTTCAGATTCTTTTCTTTAATTTACAATGGTTCGTGGTGTCCTCAAATTTAGCAATGTTAATTGAACTCATCTCTGGACATCATAGGATGATGAAAATTTGCACAGCGACGTAAGTCGGGTGACAATACAATATTCTATTGTTATATTTATATATTTTCTTATTTTGCGCATAGATACAAGCCTGCAACGCTGTGGGGTTTGACTGGTTGCAGAAGACTAGTATTTGAGTAAAAAAATAATAAAAACTTTATAAAAATACTTTCTTAAATAATTTGTAGTAAAAAGTAAAAATAATTTGTTTATGCATGACTAAGAATAAAAACATAGGAAAATAAAAAAAATAACGCGCCCCATGCTTTTCGTTTTAGTCATGCATAAAAAATAATGTTTACTTTTTAATACGAATTTGCAAAGAAAAGCATGTCTTTAAAAAGCTTTTTTTTTAATCATATGAAGCTGTAACAGCCTAGTTGCAGTTCCATTTTCATTTATTTCTTCCCCTTTTATTTTTTTTAGTCTACGTTTTGTTTCCTTTCTGTGTGTTCTCCTTAGCTCATTCTCTTTGGTTGGTTTTAGACTCTTTGAGCGTGTTTCGTTTTTATTTCTGCTTTTGATTTTAACCGTTATCCATCCAGGTTTTCGTTAGTCACGCAGCAATGACTTGGATCTAGTGCTTGTTTTTGATTGGACCCTAGTCAATGCTTCGTGACTTGGTTTTGGCTGATTGGTGTGAATCAGCCTTCTTCTCCGTTTGCTGGGAGAACTGCTCTCCCACGCCATGTTAGTTCAGTTTCAATTTTAATGAATAGAAGGGTGGACGTATGGGCTTTCCGTTATCTGTACTTCCTAAGCCCTATCTACGAGTGGTAAATATAAACACCAAATTTAGTATATATTCTGAAAATATTTCGACTGATTTCGTCCGTTCCGGAAAATTATATTAAATCTTAGTAAGAAGAATATAACCGATACAAGTGCTACCAGGACTTTTCAGCGACATTATTTCGAAATTTCACCTCATTGGAATTAATATTTTGGTTTTAAGATTATTTCTAAATTTCAGTATGGGGCCGCTATTAACCGAATTCTTACATTACAAGTATCGGATCGTTAGATTTCAATAATCATATGCCAATTTTTCGTCTCCAGTTTTCTAAATCATTTCGAAATTCCCGGTTAGCAATGTTGACTGCTACCGCATGTGTTCATTACCTAGTCAAATTAGCCACATGTCTGTTCGACTATCTTTGCGTACCGTTTTTGTTGTTAATGGAAAATTTAATATTATTCGACATGGTTAAATAATCTTGGTTTCAACTCCAGCCACTATTCTCCGATGAAAAGTCACATTTTATAACCTTATTTTGCATTTTTCAAGATTTATTCAGAACGTCTTTTGTATAATGTAGTAATCATCTGTAATAACGTCACGCAATTAATAGAGCTAAATTGATTCTTTCTATACGAAGTATTTTGGACAATAACTTCTTTCGTGTAAGTAATACTGTGACAAAACTTTTTCTAAATTAAATACCAATGTTTTGGGAATAATTTATGAAAATATAAGCAAGATTTATTAATTATTATAAAAATTATGGACACTCATATTCGACAACGCAACTTTCAGTTTTGCTTAACTAATTCAATGTATACCAGAGAAACGATTCAAATTTGTTTGTTCCTTCAACTCCACGGTAATTCTGTTCTGATTTTTATGCAATTATCATATCCGAAAGCGTGCATTATGTAAGTTCAGCGACTAAGTTCAGTTATGCGACTCCAGCCAGGATTTCCAAAAACCGAAACTGTGCGTTTCAAAGCATGTAGTAAATTCATACTTTAGTCCCACGTAAATATAAATGATTTTATATTTAACAGAACCTCAATGTCAGCCTTGTATGTCTAGCCGCCGACAGTCTCTCTTTTCTCATAAAACAAGGAAAACAAATGTAGATAACGTTTCGTTAAATTCCCTTCCCCATGTGAACTAGAAGAATGGAATACTCGTTTGAACATTAAAAATCCTTGAATGACCTTCGTAATTAAAATAATGTAGGAAATTCAGTGCAACATAACATGTGGAAAAAATGTTTGTATATATCCGGTAATTATTATGGGTTTATTATGTAAGAGTCCTAGGTTGGAGAGCAAACAATAGCATAACACGTGTTAGAATTAACAAGGGATTCCTATGAGCAAAATACTAGTTTTGACATGAATCTCCAACTGCAGGAAAATACTAGGATTTCGAAGAAATAAACAAATATCGTTGTTAACGAAGAACGCGAGTCATACTTTAATATATTTATATCTATTTATCTCTCTATAGATACCTTGTGGTGCCACTTGTCGCATTGGACTGCCTTATCTGAAATAACATCTCGTGACGTGGTATTGTAGGAACAACAAACAAAATATTGCAGAGATGGGTCTACACACAAGTGTCGATAGTATCAAAGTTGTATGCAAAAACGTCGATGCTACGCTTCTTATTGTTCTGTGGACAAATGTTAAAAGTCTGCATTCTGGCTCACGCAACGACTTGCAGGTTGATCCCAGACATCTTCGAAATGGCGATTGTGACAGATGACAAATTTGGCATAACGATCACACCTCATCTGTAGACGATTTTATGGTATGGAAATCGGAGATCACGCACGTGTGGGATGTACACCGAAAGAAATGTATTAGAAACTGAAGACCGAGGAAGTGCTTGAGTTCGATTCATGTTTTTTAACTGTAAACGTGGAGCTCCTCAAGTCGTTTCGCAGGACGTTACAATGCAGATCAGCTTTCCGTGAGTGTGTGTTATGCCACTAACACCACCAACTTACAGTACGTTGTTCTCACTTGGAGCATCAACAGCAGGCTATATCTGTGGGCTTAAGCCAGCATACATAACCTTTCTCACAAAGTTCCTTAGAAGCTAGTTCTGAGTTATGTTTTTGTTGTTGTTAGTTTCCTCTTGTCTTTGGTTCATCGTAAGTGTAATTAGAATCAGTATTAATTGAAAAGCTTGTTCCGTATCGGAAAAATTGGCACTTCTACAGCACTAGGACAAAGGCACTACTCAGAAGCAACTTGCTGTCACGTCTATATCAAGGACGATACCAAAGAACTACAACTGAATTACGGTAACTGTGACATCGAAGGTGTGTGAATGCATAACAGATAATTCCGAGGACTTAGATAACATTTTGGTTGGCTGATTTTATCACACAGAAAGAAAGAAAATTTTTCTGGTGACCAAATATGAGCAACCAAATGTTTGTTGAAATTAAGACACAAACACACACACACACACACACACACAAAACTACAACCACCATGACCGGGACCCGAAGCCAGATTTCCCAGCTATTTCCTAAAAAGGTAATAACATCTATTCTTTCGCAGTTCACTATTGGAGAAAGTATCCTCAACCTAAATTCTCCGCATGTAGTGGAGTACCTGGGCTTCATAACCAGTAATAAAGAGCTGGGAGAGTGCCTGGGCAAGAGGAAGATTCTGTACACGTAGAGAATTGGCCGTGTCGTGGTTGTGTAGTGGATAGCATACCTACTCGACAACTGGGACCTTAGAATCACATCGACATCGGCCGATATCAATAATGGAAATTTTGCAATTTCGATCAATAACATTCTCCGATATAATTCAATATCGAAATGGGAATGTTTCTGTCGATATCGGAGATCAATCTTGATTGAACTCAGAAAAATTTCCTGTTTTTAGAAAATTGAATAATGTATTTTCAAAGTTGAAATGGAGGCAACTTCCGATTTTTTCTATACATCAAGCCTCTGTAGGTACAGATACAATTGATATTAAACAGTGAAAAGTATGTGACTGGACCGATAATCGAACCCGGGACCTTTGGGTTACCGTCCCAATGCGCTACCAACTGCGCCACCCAGTCGACCCACTTCCCAATCACACACCTTCCACTCTTGATGTCGATGTTCTCTCTCTCGAAACCACCTGGAGAGTACCACAACTCGTAGTTGTGCTCTGACTTTCCTTCGAAACCACCTGCAGAGGACCACAACCACCTGGAAAGTCCAAGCACAACTAGGAGTTGAGGTACTCTTCGGGTGGTTTCGAGAGAGAACATCGACATCAAGAGTGGGAGGTGTGTGATTGGGAAGTGGGTCGACTGGGTGGCGCAGTTGGTAGTGCATTGGGACGGTAACCCAAAGGTCCCGGGTTCGATCCCCGGTCCATTCACATACTTTTTACTCTTTAATATCAAGGAATAATGTATATTTTTACAGTAAATCTAAGAAAAAGGGCAACCTTGATTATATCCAGTCTTTATTCCATTACGCGTTTTATTCTCTCGTCTTGAGGTCGAGCTCAATATTTCTTCATTTGTTTGCGGCTGGATTCGAACTCGGAATCTTGTGTTTGCAGTCCTACGCTTTAACCACTGCGATTCTATCCTGGTTTAAAGGCCGGATGGAAAGAGGCCATTGGGAAGACCGAGACATCGTTGGGAGGACAATATTAGAAGAGATCTTCGAGAAGTAGGTGTTCGTGATGAAAACTGGCTTGATACTGCCCAGGATAGAATCCAATGGCGAACGTTTGTTACTGCGGCGATGAACTTGGAAGTTCCATAAGCCATAGAGTTGTTAGTTAGTTAGTTAGCTACGAGAGCATCTGTCTAAACAAATACGTTGATTATGCACTTCATAAGCTAAAGCATGGAATACAATGACATTAACAGTACTTCCATTACAGAATGACTTTAAGGGCGAAGCTGTGAAAGTTTTACGGTAGTAGCACAGTAGAAAGTATACAACATTGTCCTCAAAACAAGATGGCGGCCGTGATGACGTCATTTGAAGATGGAACCTGGATGTTCCGATGATGACGCAATCCAAGATGGTGCTGGAGTTGATTGACCTTTATGGTGTTATGCAAGATGTAGAATGGTGACGTGGATGAGGACCCAAGTGATGTTGTACCCTAAGGATCGTGTTTGTACAAGATCGTGTGTTAAATTTGGTAAAAAAAAAAGAGCGAGAGCGTCACGTGCTTAATTGTGTAATGGTTTATTCCACTCCGATGTAACCTAAGGATTGCGCAAGCTGTTTTTTGAGCCAAACGTTGTTGTACTGTGATGCTCCGTGGATGAACTTAATGTTTGATGTGAGGAGCTTATTAACAGGGATGCAAGTCAGAACTAGATCATTAACATCACGGCGCACACACGGATAAATCGACCATTTAGTTTGCCCAAAATAATAAAATAAAATAAATGTATTCGTATTTTGAGTGTATTTTTTCTTACATATTTATAGGCAGATAGTTTAAGGGTTTCAAAGGGAAAAACATGAGAAAACATTAAATCTGTAATATTTATTATAGTAAAAGCGAGGAGTATAGAACAGAACAAAATAGAAATAGTTGTTACATATGAACTCATAATGGCTTATAAAGTTATAAATATGTTTCTCTTGGTGCCAGGTTCATAATAAAACCGTGACCGAAAAGAGCTTGATAGCATTGTTATAACAATTGATTACTAAAGAAATAAGCAAACATTAATTTAAAGTGTGATGATGAAATAATTGTAACGTTTAAAGAAAATAGAAATTAAAAATTATTCGCTTCTATTTTCTTGGATGTCATTATTGATATCAGCCCTGTCCATCTCCACACCATCTGGAATATCCAGGATTTGTATTACTTCCCGACAGAACGGCCTTCATCGCTTTTAACTATTTTACTGTATGATGCAATTAAAGGGTATGATGATACCAACATCATATGCATTATGTCATTATCTGTGTTAACTCTTGTTGTTTTCCTTGAATAAAATTGTATTAAAGTTTTATACTGCTTATGACTTGTCTCTAAAATGTCTTTCGTTAATTGACCAATAGGTAACGGTAATGATTTTATTTCATATCCTTCTATAACCACTTTATACGCAGTAGCGTTCATCTTATACCTTCCGTACAGTCGAATATACAGTTGAGCTGTATCCAAACAGTATTCTTTAAACTGGTCTATGTTTAGGACTTTAGCACTTAAAATATTAGAACACCTTTTAATTAGCCTACCATCTAGATTTGTTACTTCGGAAACTTTTTGTTGGCAGTCAAAAAACTTGCAGGCTGAATTTCCGTTATTGCTATTTCCACCATCTTGTTTGGGTAGATCGACTACTAAACCAATTTCTTTGAAACATTTACTTGCTATCGAAGCCCTTCTATTCGCTACACTTTCTTTTGCGACTACTATTCTAGACTGCCAAATTTTAATTTCTAATCTGTAAGCTATGTGTAAGAGTAACTCATAAAATCTAAGATAAGTGTGCAGAACAAAGATTCCGTATCGAAATGTGTCCGTATTACGAGGTCGCTCCATTACTTTCTGCAAATCATTTACATCTTTTGGACTAACTCCGCTTGCAAGCTTGGGATGATGAACTATCAGTCAGTATGTTGCAAGTCTTGCCATCGATCATACTACAAGTAGGAGTTTGAAAGTGAATTGTCTTCCGTCACAAATAGTAACAACAGTTGGTTGCATGACATTAATTTGTCCTTAGATTGCTACATATTCTTCTTTCATGTTACCTGTAGTCTCTTTTCTTAGTTTAAAACAATTGGGGAAGACGGGCTTGGGATTTTTCCAGTAAATATGTTTTGTCTTTATTCTTGTTTGACATTTTTAGTGGAATTATGGTACACAGAATAATATTTGAATCGGAATATTCAGAGTTTTTGCTGAAGTTTTGTTTATAGACAGAGTGGCCTCCACTTCTATCTAAGCCCCATTTATAGAAAACATCAACACAGGAACGTTCTAAACGTTTTGAAACTTCTGTCTGAACTTGAACCAAAACATTAATTGTATGATCGAGAAGGTTTTGTAATGGTACTGTAACTGCTAAGTCTGTTATTGTCAAGTTTGGTGGAAACACCCATTTTTCGCTTCCAGGATCAGATTGCATAGTGGATAAATATTTGACCCCTTTTTCTTTTCTCCCATTTGAATAATTTGCTATTGCTACTTTCCTAAATCAGCGTCTATTATTATATTGTTACGATAGAGCACTTCAAAAATTTCTTTTCGTTTAATTCTTAAGTCGCTGCTACTGGGTCCTGGAGCTCTTCACATCACGCAACTACCTGTAAAGAAAATATTCCATATCAAGCAGTGGTTCATGGTGGGCGCTATGTTTGACATAATTTAATCCAAAAAGGCTTCGTCTTACAAATTGATCAAGAACTACGACTCTACTCGACGATACTTTTGACTTGTGTTTGTGGCACTTTACGGTCTTATTTCAATTGTATACAAAACATTATAGTTTACAATTTATTTGACAATTACGGACAGACTTGCATAAAAGCAAATGTTATAATACAGTATTAAAATACATGCAACCAGTTTAAAAATCCATTACAATTTGATGGCTGCCCACACGTTATCAAACCATACGGCACATGTTCATTTACCAAACTTATCGGACGCACCGGAGCGTTTAAAATCATGACAAAAATTGTACGTGTTTTGATAGTCTCGGAGTGCGTGCGAACATGGTAACAACAAAACTTGTGTCAGACAATAACGTTCCATCATCTGAGAAACAAAATATGCACTTTACATACTATTTTCCGGTACTTCACTTTTTTATTTTTGGCAACGTAAATGAGATATTTAGTCAGATTCCTTAGGGGCCAATTACTGTTTCGCGTGTGCAGTTTGATGGTTAAGTATTGCGAGTGGTTTCATTTTTAAGGCGCATGTTGGAGAACACGAAAAGCGATTGTGAAGGTCTGAAACACGCGACTGGTCAATATGGCGGCTAACTCAAGATGGCGGCCAAGCTAGGTTTAAAAACCACTGTATCTCTTCTACCTCTCATCCGATTTTGATGATCTTTTTTTCAGTTGAAGGTCTATATTAAAGCTATATTTAATGTTATTACACATATTAAGCTAAATACAATAATTTTTAAGGTATTACTCAGAAACCGATTTTTGAAACAAAACAATTTCTGTTTATTGGGAAAAGTAGCTTAGGAAAGCCATCATAACAGTAATTGTTGCTGAATATAGATCGTCATATCTGACGCAGGAAATCAATTCCACAGAATTTTCTAGCAGTAATGTGAAATTAGAAATTGTACATCCATGAGGATATTTGTATTATGTTAATCTTAATCCATGTGTTCTTTGGAAACTTTCACTAATTCAGATGAGTTAATACGATATGTAAAACAACCCGTTGCAAGTCAAAACGAATAATTTATGAATTGTTTATAATTATTTCATAATATACAGTATTTTAGACTAATAGATTCCATTTTCTGTGTCCTTTACTCATTGTCATTTTTGTCAAACTCTTCATCACTTTTATCAAATTGTTCACATTCCTCATTTGAAGCATTGTTACAATTTTGTTCATTTCCAGAACAGCTGCACATCTCTGTACATGAAGTCTATGGTTGAAACACTTACAGGGGGAGCTCACTGTGATTGTACACTAGAACACCGTATGGATGACAGAAGTTTTAGAGGTCCACAGGGAAGCTCACTCATCTCTGGAACCAAGGGCGCCAATTTCTCTATAAGTTTGGGGGGCCCATGCAGATATTTTTTTGTTTCCAGGTGAGGGTCTAAGAAGGCACATAATACAAATCCAATTCAGATTTTTCCAAATATTCTATATTCATAAAAGAACACATATAATAGTATACATATAGTCATTATGAAGGCTTCCCCAGGCCCAGCTATTACAGAATTTAACAATGTTTGTATAACGTTAAAAAAATCACTAAAGCATATTACGTTCTAAGTAATAAGAACAAAGTTTCTGCTGTTACAAGAAAATAAACTTAGGAAATAACATAAACTAATGTTAGTCTATGCAGAGGAGTTATCCAGCTTTGTCAAATGTGGTTCCCTTTCTGTCCGGCTCACCCTTCCGCCGCGCTACTGCTTGATTGGACAAATATTTTTCTTTTTAAATTCTCGGTTCTCGATATCGACAGGCATGGTTCAAGAAGCTTCTGTCTTACCTACAGTAAGAAAAAAATATTTGGACAAGTTCAACAAAGAGGAAAAGTAGACATATAACACGCAAAACGTGGTCCGGGCCATTTCGAAATCTCTTGCCCTTTTATGATAATTTGGATACCTTAGATAGAATGGTATAGAAATAACTAGTACTCGATACACCTGCAAGCTAACAGGCAAGGAAAGAGTGATAACTACGTAAATTCATGGGAAATTGTATTTGGACAACCCCATACTACTCTCGAAATAAATGTTCTAGGAATTCTTTTGTGTACAAGAACACTGTGCGTGGTGTATTGAAGCAATCCACACCATGTCAGGCATAAAGAAGCAGCATGGGGAACAAATTGAGTTGAACATCATCGGAACTGCTCACTTTAATTTCAGATTACGTGCTGCAGGTAAAAGGTACTGAGACATAACCAAGCTTGTTGGAAAGCCATGCTCTACCGTTAGATACATCATAAAGAAACATAAAACAAAATAATTATTGGGGATTCGTTCTGGTCAACTAAGGACACTAACTGCCCTTAATGAAATCTACATTCTTCATTCTGTGATTAAAACTCAAAGAATTAGTGTTAAAGATTTGGTTACCTCACTTGCCTAGGATATGCAAGTTAATGTTACAGATGTGTAGATGTGAATAAAAAATTGGGATTTAGAATATGTGTAATCAGAAACAAAACATACATATAAGAAGAAAGCAGAAAGAAGAAGTTCTAATTTTCCAAGAAATATCATTATGTGTGCCTGGAATATCATTATGTGTGTGTAGTTAAGCCCTCTATTGGGGGAAGAGGACTTGGTAAATATGAATATTAAGGACGGGTCAGTCGGATGGGCTAAGGGATGTGAGCAACATTATTTTAATCTTTATTTTATTAAATCTTTAATCCTAGACATCATAAGCTTTGCGCTTATAATCATTTTGTTTGGATATGATTAAGGATGATTGTGAGATAGAAGATGAGGATGAGGTGCTCTAAGACGTCACGACACTTTACATTTAAGACTAATGATTGACAATCTTCTTGTCTAAGGGCGACTCTAGACTAAATAACAGACACGTGAAGCCCTAGCAGAACATTGATGGTAACTGTGCTTATAATAGCTGTGAATAGTGAGTGAATTAACTATGATGATAACGATTCATATCAGATTATGAGGTGTTATGTAGGTGTGAGTGGTTTAGTGGAAAAGTACACATAGAGGCCAGAATACATTGTTTGAAAATTCACTTTGAAAATTTCGTTGGTTGAATGGGTGACTTCTCTAAGGATATTGTTTCAATCAAAAGGAAATATAGTTTGGAATATGAGGGTGAGGAAGGAGAGAACTTGTTCGATGGTGATTGGCTGTTGAACTGAGGAAGTTGGTGTTTGCCGTGTGGTTTGCTCTGGAACACGGAGAGGTACTGTGTAGGCAGGTGTATCGGAAGTGAGGGTAGGTCGTCATTTACATTTGTAGCTGAAGGTAAGGTGAGATTAATTACAGGTATTGCATTTAGGCGGATTTTGTAGATTAGAACAGTCTTTTGTGTGGTGATTGCCAGTACAATATCCATATGTTGGTTCCTTCGGACAGTTTTTGGTGTAGTGGGAGTTATATGCTTGAAACTTCCACATCGTAATAGAAGCGACTGTGAAGTACGAGAGGGTTCAACCCTGTATCTTTTCTTGTAAATGTAGGCTCCGTTTTGTAGGAAGTCATCTATAGTCTGCTGGTGATTGGTTAGAATTCTGACCATGTTTCTTGGTGTGCCTTGCTGGGTTTTGATGCGAATGCACTTAGTTATGATGTGCCTTCCAGTTTCAATTCTTCTTCGGCGTTTGTATCAGTGATGTCTGGTTCGACTCCCCTGATTACTACAGACAGCATGGGTATTCGACGTGGTGGTGGTTGACGAAGCGGTTTGTTATTGTCCAGATGAGTGGGTTTAGCATGTGGTCGAAAAATCTCAAAGCTATTATATTTTCTTATAGTTTTGGCAAGATTGATGTCTGTTTATTGTATGACAATTCCGTTCCTAGTAGGTATGATTCTATTAATGCTGTCTCGAGAAACATGTTTGTGTAGTTGATAGAAAAGTTGTCTCGGAGTTTGATATTTGCTCTCAAAGTTGGTTAGAAGAAAGGATTGTATAGCTGATATTGAAGTATTAGAAACCTGATGGTCGTCATGGTCAGAGTCACAGACGGTCATTTCTTTGTCAGATTCACAATCGGAAATATTGTGAACATGAAATTTTTTGGTCGGTGGAGATTTTGAACTGCATGAGTGACCTTGGTCTGGTGATCGAGATCTGGAATTTACTATTGAAAGGCGATCGGTGCTGCATTTGTGTTTAGGTGTTGCTCACAGAGATTTTGATGCTGATGAAGAACCAGTCGATGTTCGATGTTCAACTGGAGGTAACTGATGTTTTCCTGATGATTTCTGGTCGTTAGACAGGATGAAAAGGAGTAGTGAACATGGTTAATAGGAAATTCAATGATGATCAATCACAGAGCAATGACTGCAAAATATCTCTAAAAAGCTTGCACCCTCCGACACTGAATAATGCCGTCCATCTTATTGTGGTCGCATATATGCATATGCCTCGTGCGTCTGCATTAACATTAACAAGCCTCTAGCTAGGCTAGGTTTGAGTTGATCAATGAATGTTATGCTTTTCTTATATAATACTAAAATAAAAGAAATACATTGTGTATAATTTATTTGTTGTATAAAAGATCATTCAAACATTTATCTGCTTAATTTACGCATTATACAGCTATAATATATTTTAATAGCATTCAAACATACAATTATAATAATTTAAAAAATCCCCTTATTGTTTAATTTGCTTACCTATGTATCATGTAAACTTGCCTGTCATCTAGTGAGTTCTTTTTCCGGGCTTCATACAGCTTCACTATATTTTGCTTTCTATATGAATAAGATCATTAAACACGATTATGTGTGGCTATCTACAGGAGCATCAGCCATTTACATCTTCATTTAATTTGTTTGGTTATTGGAATATCTTTTGATAAGTCTTGCTTTACTGGTAAAGACAAGAAATGACTAACCAATTTACAAAAGCACAACGCAATCTTTCATGAAGATCAGCCCTTAGGTTACATTTGTGAGTTTATTTCTTTCTTTATCGAAATATATAGTATCGTAGTGGTGTATAACAAAGTATAAATGAATGATGACAGAACTAATTTGCAAAATGTGAGACTACAATCAATTCATTTGTGTTCATTTCTATAATTTTATCCTCTTTTGTGTAACAAGCATATGTTTTACTCTACGGAAACCTCTAACTGTTTCTTTACATACAGTGATAATAAATGCACGACAACTAAGTTCAGTTTGATAGTTTGAACGCAAGTTAGATTTACCCATATTTCCTACCATCATAGAATGTTAGTAATCTGAATAAGACAATTTATTTCGTTATTGGAATATATTTTGATATTGTTGGTTTTAGAAAGCAATGCAAGCTTTCATGAAAATCAGCCCTCAGGTTAGCTTCATGAGTTTATTTCTTTCTTTATCGAAATATATAGATCATAGTGGTGCGTATCACTTTTAAAGTACAAAAGGATAATGACATAGATAATTTACAAAATGTGAGGCTACAATGAATTCATTTGTTATCATTTACAAAAGTGCAACGCAAGCTTTCATGAAAATCAGCCCTTAGGTTAGGTTTGTGAGTTCATTTTTTCATCTCTGAAATATAAAGTATTGTAGTGGTATGTATCACTTCTAAAGATTATATGAATCAGAGCAGAACTAATGTAAGGTTACAAAATGTGAGGTTACAATCAATTCATATGTGTTCATTTTAATAATTTAATCCTCTTTTAGGTAACAAGCAGATTTTTTACTCTACAGAAACCTCTCCTTGTTTCTTATACAGACGATGCTAGTACAAACTCGAGAACTAAGTTCTGTAGTTTGAACGTTCGTTAGTTTTTCCTATAATTCTTACAATCATAAAATGTTAGTGATATAAACAAGACACTTTATTTCGTTGAACTCTTGCTTTCTTAGGAAAGAAAATAATTGTATTGTAACTAATTTACAATAGCGCATCGCAAGTTTTGATAAAATTTAACCCTAACTAAGTTATAAAAGGACAATGTAATCTTGCTTGAAAATCAGTCCTCAGCTTAACTTTCTGATGTTACTTCTTTCTTTGCCGAAATATATAGCATTCATCTGCTGCGTATCACTTTTAAAGCATAAATGAACGCTGGAAGAACTAATATGTAGCTACAACCAATTCATTAATGTTCATTTGTGATAATTTAATACTCTTTCGTCTAACAAGCAGATTCTTTC